>JAQZBX010041285.1:0-22396 GCA_029593785.1 Cabassous unicinctus
TTCTGTATATGTCTATTAGGTCTAGATATTCTAATGCATTATTCAAAGTCTCTCTTTATTGACCCTCTGTCAAGATGTTCTCTCTAATGGTGACAATGGTTTACTAAAGTCTCCCTTTATAATTGTAGAGGCATCTATTTCTATGCTTAGTTTTCCCAATGTTTGCCTCTGTATTTGGGGGCACCCCAGTTAGGTGCATAAATGTTTATGTTTCTTTTTTCTTCTTGAGATATTACCCTTTTATTAATATATAGTATTCTTTGTATCTTACAGTAGCTTTGTATTTAAAGTTTATTTTTTATATTAGAATAACTACTCCTTCCATTTTTTTGGTTATTGTTTTCATGTAAAATCATTTTCCATCTATTTACTTGCAACCTCCTTGCATCCCTTGGTCTAAGGTGTGTTTCTTGTAGACAGCATATAGATAGATTATATTTCCTTATCTGTTCTGCAAATATTTGTCTCTTAATTGCAAAGTTTAATCCATTAACATTCCATGTTCTTACTCTCAAGCAGTACTTAATTTAGCCATACTTTCTTTAGGATTTTATATGTCATATTTTGTTGTTATTTTTGTTTTTTTCTTTCTTTCTTATTCTTACCAATAATTTTTCTTCTTACACTATCCTTCAACCCTCTCACTCCTGTTTTTTCCTTTCAACATACAGAACTCCCTTTAATATTCCTTGAAGGGCAGGGTTTTTGTTGAAAATATCTCTTAATTTCTGTTTATCTGTGAATATTTTGAACTCGTCTTCAGTTTTGAATGCCAGCTTTGCTGGATAAAGAATTCTTGGCTGACAGTACTTTTTCTTTTAGCACCTTAATTATGTCATACCACTGACTTCTCACCTTCACCATTTCAGATGAGAATTCAGTGCTTTATCTTACTGAGCTTCCCTTGTACATGATAGATCCCTTTTGTCTTGCTGGTCTCAGGTTTTTGGTGACTAATTCAATCTAGTTACTTGTGATTGGTCTGCTGAATCTGTCTTGAGCTTTGGACAATTTGGTAAGTATATGTCCCAGGGCAGGTCTGTTAGGATTTATGCTGTTTAGGGTGTGCTACACTTCCTGGACATGTACATCCATGTCCTTCAAAGAAGTTGGGAAATTTTTAGGCATTGTTTTCTCCAACACTCCTACTTCCCTCTTTCCCTTCTCCTCTCCCTCTTACATGCATGAAATGTGTATATTTGTGTGTTTTGCTTTGTCATTCAATTCCATCAGTCCCTGCTGGTTTTTTCCTCTTTTACATTTCTTCTACTGTCTGTCTGATTTCAGATGTATTATCTTTGATGTCACTAGTTCTTTCCTCTGATTTTTTCAAATCTTCTGTTAGGTGTTTCCAGCCTATTTTTGATTTCTTGCATTGTGTCTTTCATCACCATCAGATCCATTATCCTTTTATGTATGTTTATAATTTCTTCAGTATATTTCCTCTGTGTCTTCTTAGTATCCTTTAACTCTTCTTTCACTTTATTAAGTTGATTCATGTTATTTTTTTTTATATCCTTGATTAGTTGTTTCACATTCTGCATCTCCTTCTGTTTTTGGTTTGTTCATTAGACTGGACCTTGTCTTCCTTTTTCTTAGTATGGTTTGTAATTTTTTTGTTCATGTCAAAACATCTGTTTATCTTCATGGGCTTATTCAAATGATTAGCTTCTCATTCTACATTAGAGTTTCACTTTTTTTTATTTTGGTAAGGATACTTTTTGACACTTGGTTCCTCTTTTTCTATATCCTTGTAGTTGTCTGTGTTCCCTTGAAAAAAATGTTAAGACCATTGAAAGGAAAGAGTGAAGATGAGAAGAACAATAATAGTAAAATAATAAAATAGAAAATGTATCATGCAAGAAACAGGAAAATGAAAATTATATAGAGTAAATAATCATTAAAAAATCCAAAAATAAAATAAAAAGGTGGAATAAAAAAATGAAATAAAAATAGAAAAAATACAAAGAAAAGAGAAAAATAAAAATGAAGACCAAACAAGAAAATGTGGTATGCAGGAAAAGCCTTAGAAGAGGAATAAATGAAAGAAAGAAAAGAAATAAAGAAACTAAGAAAAAATAAAAAAAAGAAAAAAGGAAAACAAATAAAGAAAAATAAACAAACAAAAATCAAAACAAAGCAAAACAAAAATCCAGGAAAAATGCACTTTCTTCTTACATCTCTAGGAACCATTTCATGATGCTGTGCTCTTCAATCAATCACCCTGCAGCTTGCTCTCCACAATTTAGTTACGCAGTTTTAGTGAATGAAACAAATATTTTTAAAAAGTTAAATAACAGCTTGAAACACCTAAAACAAAATAAATCTCAGTCTATATTTTTCCTGCCATAAAGTGCAAGCTGGGTGGCTGAAAACACAGTGGATGACTCTCTTGATCCCGTCTCTCAGCAGGTACCAGGAATTGAATCAGAGACCTCATATATGTGAGGCAAGTATGCTTACATTGAGTTATATCCATTCCAAAGGTTGTCTTCTGAAAACATATCTGGCTCTACTCACCCTAATTCCCAAAGGCAAGTTGGGCTTCTGTTTGTCAGCTATCTTTCCTGGTTTCCTTCTTGCCTGGGATGATTATGTGCCTTTACCTACATACCTCCTCACTGATCTAGTTCCTCTGTCTCCCTTGGCAGCTAAGTGTGACAGATTGCCTGATCAGATCACCCTTCCCCTCTACTTGGGTCCACTTCAGGACTGACTGATGTCTTTTTGAGATTCAAAGGGGTCTCAGCTTATCAAAATCACTGAAGAGAAACCACTCTCCACCCTCTGACAAACCCCTCTTCCTCCCAAGAAACTTTCTTTCCCACTCAATTGGCTTCTCACTTGTTCCCAGAAGTCCTATACAAGACTTTTGAGGGCAGCTTGTTAAATAGATTCCCAGATTTCACCCTTTGGTGACTGGTATATTTGGTGTCTAGAATGGGGTCTGCAAAGCTTCTTTTTTTCCAAATAAAAGGTTTCAACATTACACAAAAATAAAAAGAATATTAGTATGACAGTACTCATTACCCAGATAAAGCAATTATCAATATTTTATCATATTTGCTTAATCAGTACCATTTTTTCCTTGCTGAAGTGTCTTAAAGATAAACCCAGATGTCATGATATTTCTTAACTACACACTTCAATATGTATATTTAAAACATTGGAACAATTTGGTAACCACAAGGACATCATCCTTAAAAAAAATACAGCAACTCTTTAGTTTCATCTTATATCCAGTCCTTAAGCAAATTTTTCTGATTGTCTTAGATATGCAATTTTATGGTTGGCTTGTTAGAATCAGGATATAAAAAAGCCACACGTTGGTTTATGATTCTAGTTTTAACCCAACACCTCAGATGATTTTGATGACAGCTATTTTGGGAACCACTGGAAATTATTTAGACAACTCAAAGCTGGAAGTACGATATAACAAGTCAGCACAGTTAGTGGATTCTAAAATGTGATTCTGAAATATAATAGACAAACACATGGAATTATTGACATGATATCAGTTTATATTATTAGTAAATTCTTTAATATGTAATTTCTTCAATGAATAGAAAACCTAAGCCCCACGGACTTTAGTATGATTGATTGGGACCATGTAGTAGATGGGCATAGTTTAATCCAACTGGACTGTATACTATGGTCCAGTATGTGTATTGTGGCTTATTTACAGTCATGCACTGAACATTGTGCAAGGGTTGGAAAGTTTTTCATCTAGTTTATAGTTTATGACCTAGTTAATCATTTTACCATAAATAGTGTTTCGGTGAAAAATCCACAGAATGGCTAGTTTTACCAAAAATTAAGGTTATCAGAGAAATTCAAAATAATATTAAATGAAATTTCTGAACTTTCCTTTAGACAAGGTAAGTTTTCCCTGAGAATTGTCAAAAAATGCAGTTCTAAGAGGAAATGAGGTTAAATCATAGATGAACAACTTACATAACATATTACATTGTTTTTCAGTATAAATGCTCTTTTCATAGAACATAGACTGTATATACAGTTTATATAAATTACATTACACATTCTTAGAATCTATCATTAGAACACTTCACACCTCAGAAATATCTCTGAGCTACAGTATTACCAAAGTTGAATGACTTTTAAAAAGTAGTCAAACTTGTGTCAAGTAACCATCTTAAAAGAACATGGAAACCATTAGAAAAAAAATATATATATATAAATTAATATTGTGATTTGGATTTTTAAAAAATACCTTTATTTTCCCTACGAAAAGCAATTCATCATGTATAAGTTAACCAGCTTGTCTTTAGAAGCTTTAAAATCTTAAGCAATATGTATCCTTACTCATTGCCATTTCACCTTGCCTCTAGACATATGTAATTAGTATAATAAAAAAAAAGACCAGGCTATGAACAAAGACCTGGTTCTAGGGACCTCAGGCATATCATTTACTTCTGTGCTCCAGGTTTTTTATTTTATTTTTGGGAGCACTATATTTTTAAGTGCAATCAATATGCCCTACAAATATTATAAGATGATGAGACTCAGAGAGATAATGAATTTAAAAACCTTCCCATGGCTTATGTAAATCCACACTAGTGTTAATGTTGAAGTTCTGTTTTGCCTATTTCCTCAAGAGCTCATTTCTTTCATTAAGGTGAATATTTTCTGACATACATTATATCTCCAGTATGTATGCTTATAATATGTAAGGAAGAGTTTTTAGGGAAATAAACTAAAGAAGAAAAGAATCATGTGAAGAATGACCAAAAAGATGGAAAAGAGAGGAATTGAGAAAAGGAGAGCGGAAAGAAAAAAAGAACAAGAGTAAGAATGGCAAAGGCTGAGTAGGAGAAATGGTGGAATGAGAGTGAGAAAATCATGAAAAAGAGATGGAGGGAAATGTTATAGACACGTATACATTTTAGTGGTATTCTCCCACCCTGTACCCCTGACTGCTTGCCTTCTAGTTTAGTTTGAGTTCTCCAGGTGTCAGGGAAGGGGTGAAGCTACATTTGTTTGACTTGTTGATACTAGAATTCTTTTCCAGTCACCCTATTTGACATTTTTTTCTTTTTACAGGCTCCCAGTTGTGAGCTAGGACTTGTGGAAACATGATGACAAATCTCTGTTCCTTTTTTTAACTTTTTATTGAAGATTATCATTTATACATGAATATACATAACTAATAAGTATATAGTAAAACTAATGAACTTACAAATCAAACATGCATATAATCTCACACATGTGTATGGTGTATCACCATATTTGTAATACTTTGTCAAAGAAGAACATTCTTATACTTTTTACTGTTTTGATTTATTTTTTTAATTAATGGCCATTCTATAATGAGTGACATAGTTTTGATCTACATTTCCCTAATAGCTAATGATGTTGAAGATTCATTCATTTACCTTTTCACTGTTTGTATTTCCTCTTTGGAGAAATGTCTATTCAAGTCATTGAACCATTTTTTAATTGGGTTGATTTCCTTTTATCATTGAGTTGTATGCTCTCTTTATAATAACATGGATATCCAACCCTTAGATATGTGGCTGCAAAATATTTTCTTGCATTGAATAGGCAGCCTGTTCACCTCCTTCAAAAAGCCCCTTGAAGTAAAAAAGTGTTTACATTTGAAGAGGTTGCATTTATATTCTTTCTTTCATTGCCTGTGCTTTGGGTATAAGGTTTAAGATATGCCACCTACCACAAGATCTTGAAGATGCTTCCCTACATTTTTTCTTGGAGTTGTAGCTTGAAGTTTTAATATTAGTTTTTTTGGTCCATTCGAAGTTAATTTTTGCATAAAGTATTAGATAGGGTCCTACTTTTTCCTTTTCAGTTTTCCCAGAACTATTTGTTGAATAGACTGCTCTGGGCCAAGTGGTGTGAATTTAACTGCCTTGTCAAAACTCATCTCGCCATAAATTTGAGGATATATTTTTGAACTACAATGCTATTCTTTTGGGCAACATGTTTATCTTCATACCAGTACCTTGCTGTTTGGGACCTCCTACCTTTTCAAATAAGTTTGATAAATGGCCTTTCCAATTCTGCAAGAATTGCCTTTGGAAGTTTTATTGAGTTTGCATTGAATCTGAGGATAAATTTGGGAAGAATTGACATCTTGATACTGTCTTAGTCAGCCAAAAGGTTGCTGATGCAAAATACAAGAAATTGGTTGGTTTTTATAAAGGGTAATTATTTGGGGAAGAAGTTTACAGTCACAAGGCCTAAAAAGTCCAACTCAAGGTATCATACGAGGTACTTTTGCACCCAGAGTCTGTTGAAATGTGTTGATGCAAATGGTGGGCACTGTCTGTGAGGATTCAGTCTTCCTCCTCCTCCCAAGGCTCTGTGGTCCCAACTTCTACCAAATTCAACTGTTGGTTGCGATAAGCCTCATCTCTCTCTTGGGGCTCATTTCTTTCAAGGTTTAGCTGCTCTGCTCTCTCCACAAGGCCAGTAAACTATCAGGAAAATGGCTTGTCTCTCTTCCTGGGACCTCTGCTAGGTCTAATGGAGCCTTGTCTCTCTCCTCACATATCTGCTTCTCTGTGTGTTTACTTCCCAGTGCTCCAATATCAAAACTCCAGCTAATTCCTTTGTCTTGTTGTATTCTCTGTGAGTCCCCAATCAACATGTCCTACAGATATTGCCCAATCAAAGACTTAATAATAATTTAATCAAGTAATAGTGAAACCTCTGAATCCAATACAATATAGTATGCCCAGAGGAACAGAACAGTTTACAAACAAAATCCAATATCTATTTTTGGATTCATAAACAATATCAAACTGCCACAATGATAATTAATCTTCCAAACCATTAATATGGAATATCCTTCTGTTTATTTAGGTCTTCTTTGGCTTCTTTTAGCCATGTTTTGTAGTTTTCTGAATATGAGTCCTTTAGGTCTTTGATTAAGTTTATTTCTAAATATTTGATTCTTTTAGTCCCTATTATAAGTAAAAAATTTTCCTGACTTCCATCTCAGATTGCTCATTAATAGTGTATAGAAATGCAACTTATTTTTGCATATTAATGTTGTATCCCACCACTTTGCTGAACTCATATATTAGTTACAATAATTTTACTGTGGATTTTTCAGGACTTTTTAGGTATAAGATCATTCCATCAGCAAGTAATGAAACTTTTATTTCTTCTTTTCCTATTTGGATATTTTCTATTTATTTTTCTTGCATAATTGCTCTAGCTAGAACTTTTAACACAATATTGAATAACAGTGCTATTTGTTGCTATCCATATCTTGTACCCAAGCTCAGCTGGAAAGTTTTCAGTCTTTTACCTTGAGTACAATGCGAGCTATGTGATTTAACAAAATCCAACATCCATCTTGATGAAAATACTATGAAAGATACGAATAGAAGGAAAATTAACAACAAAATAAAGTGCATATTTGAAAAATCCACAGCTAATATTGAATTTGTTACTTTTTAACTTTGTCTTTAAGTCTTCTCAAATGTTGGATTATACAACACTGATTGACCACAAATCTTTACTAGGGGAGGTTGGTGCAGTTGGGGTGGCGGCACTACTTTAATAGGTCTGAAGGGGCCTAAGAATTTATTTAAATATTTTTTTTCCAGATGATAGTGATAGGACACCAGTTTGGGGAATCACTGCCCTGCCTTGAGTGGCACCTTAAACAAAATGTTACATTTATTTATTCCCCAATAGATACGCTTTCCGTTGAGCTGTTATGAATGGATTCAAAAGAGTAAGAGATAGCAGAAACTCATTATATGGGGAAAACTTAAAACATATTTTAATGCAAAATAAAAATAGGTTAAAAGCAATGTATCATATATTGCCATAAGTAATAATAGACTTTAAAGTACCTTTCTTTAAAAAACAAAATTTGGAATTTTTTTCATTTGAGACTGTTTCAAAGTGCTAGACAATGCAATTACACAATAAATATATGAAATAGGTATATCAAAAAAATGAAAACTGCTACTTTCTTAAGTTTAAAAAGAATTTTAAATTATTCTAAAATGCTAACTTGTAAACATTGAGAATATCTTTTTTTACCTATTAAATACATATTTATTGAAGACCTCCTATGTACAACCACTGAACTAAAGTCTGAAGATACATCTGTCCACATGTAAGGCAGTGGAGAGAAGTAGCAAGATGGTGCTAGTTGCTCAGACTCTTTCTTGCAAGGGATGGCTGAGTGGGGGTGCTGCTTGCTTATTTCTTGTTTGCTGTATATTCTTTTCATTGATTTCCACTTTTCTTTGTATACCAATATTGTCTACCAATGCAATCTCTTTTCCTTTCCTCATCTTCTTATCTTCTGCTTTCTGTTGTTGTTCTTACATTCCACATCTCTTTGTTAAGTCCTCAATTTTTTCTTGTTTGTATTTCTATCTTGTCTATCCAGTTTTCTTTCTTTTATTAACTATTTTTCTTTTTGTCTTTTCTTGTCTCTTTCCCTCTCTCCTCATCATTCTGATCGTTTAATTCATTATATCTATTTTTCTCTATTTGGTTTCCTATTTAATTGTTGTTGTTATTACTCTACCTTGCTTAAATGATTTAAATATTCATTGTCCAAGGTCTTCTATGGTTCCTCTTCTTTTTTTAAAAAAATATTTATTTATTTATTTATTTATTTATTTATCCCCCCTTGCTGGTTGTGCTTGCTGTGTCCATTTTGCTTTGCATTTGTCTGCTTGTCTCCCTTTGTTGCATAATCTTGCACTGTTAGCTCACTGTGCTGCGTGGGCCTCAGCTCACTGTGCCACATGGGCTATCAGCTAAACATGCCACGTGTGCCATCAGTTCACAGCTATGCACAAGCTATCAGCTCACTGTATGGTTCCTCTTCTAATTTTATTATTACTGTTACTTTTGACTTTTTTCTTTTCCTACCTCTTTTGCTTTCTCTGGCTCTAATATTTTTTTCTTCAAGGGAAAATAGACAACAGCAAGGAAATAGAATAAAAGGAACAAAATATCAAAGAGAAAACTTGACACACACTCTAAATCAGCAACTAAATAAAACCCTAGAACAGAGAGAGAATCTAATCAACTGAATAAACCCATCAAGATAAAAAGATGACCAGACAGCAAAATAATTACAAACCATACTAAGAAACAGGAAGACATGGCACAGTCCAATGAACAAACTGAAAACCAGGAGGAGGTGCACAATATTGAACAACTAATCAAAGCCACTCAAAAAAATATCATGGACCATTTAATGAAGTGAAAGGAGAGATCAAGAATACTAAGAAGACACTGGTAGAACATACTGAAGAAATTGTAAACATACATAAAAAGATAAGGGTTATGATGGTGATGAATGCCACAATCCAAGAAATCAAAACTACACAAAACAGCAGGTTTGAACAGGCAAAGGAAAAAAACAGCGATGTGGAAGACAGTATATCTGAAATTAAACAGATAGTAGAACAGATAGATGAAAAGACAGAAAAAATACAGCAAGAATATAGGGATTTTAATGACAACACGAAAAACACAAATCATATGCATTATAAGTATCCTGGAGAGTAAAGGAAAGGGAAAGGGGATGGAAAAAAGTTGGAGGCTATAATGACTCAAAACTTCAGAGTCCTATTGAGGGAAGTGAATGTACATATCCAAGAAGTGCAGTGCATGCCTAACAGTATAAATCCCAATGGGCCTACTCTAGGACATACACTTGTCAAACTGTCCAATGCTCTAGACAAAGAGAAAATACTGAAAACACATAGAGAAAAGAGAGCCATCACATGCAAAGGAAGCCCAATAAGATTTAGTGCTGATTTCTAATCTGAAATCATGGAGGCAAGAAGCAGTGGTATGATAAGGTTAAGGTACCAAAAGAAAAAAAAAACAAAAACTTCCAGCCAAGAATTCTCTATCCAGCAAAGCTGGCATTCAAATATGATGAAGAGTTCAACATATTCACTGATAAACAGAAATTAAGAGATTATGCCAATAAGAAACAGGCCCTTCAGGATGTACTAAAGGTAGTTCTGCATGTATAAAGGACAAAATGAGAAAGAAAGAGTTGGAGGAGAGTGTAAGAACAACTAAAAAGACAAAAACAGAAATAAAAACAACATATGACATACATAAACCCAAACAAAATATGATTAATGTAAGTAATACCTTGAGAGTAATAACACTGAATGTTAATGGAATAAACTCACCAGTTAAGCGACACAGATTGGCAGAATGATGTGGAAATATGACTCATCTATATGTTGTCTACAAGAAACCCACCTTAGACCCATGGACAAAAGGAGGCTGACAGAGAATGCCTGGAAAACAATCTTACAAGCAAACAATAACCAAAAAGGACAGGAATTATTATTGTCTGTAATAATATCAGACAATATAGAGTTTAAATGCAAAACAATTGTAAGAGATGAAGTCAGACACTATATATTAGCAAAAGGGGTAATCTTTCAAGAAGAAAGAACAATCATAAACATTTATGCAACTAATCGAGGAACCTCAAAATAAATGAGGTAAACACTGGAAAAACTTGGTGGAGAAATAAATGCCTCTACAATTATACTGGGGGAATTTAATACACCATTGTCACCATTAGAGAACATTTCAACAGAGAATCAATAAATAAACAAAGACTTTGAATAGTACATTAGAAGATCTGGGCCTAATAGACATGTACAGAGCACTACACACAAATAAAGCAGGATATATATTTTTCTCAAGTGCACATGGAATATTCTCCAAGATAGACCACGTTAGGCCAAAGAAAATTGCTTAATAAAGTCATAAATATTGAAATTATTCAAAGTAATTTTTCTAACCACAATGAAATGAAGCTGGAAATTAGTAAGGGCCAGAGAACCAGATTAGGCAGAATGATATGGAAGTTAAAGAACACACACGTAGAAAAACAGTGGATCAAGGAGGAAACCTCAAAAGAAATCAGTAACTACCTTAAAACAAATGAAAATGACAGCACAACATATCAAACTTATGGGAAGCAGCAAAAGCTGTACTGAAAGAAAAATTCATAGCCATAAATGTATATAACAAAAAAGAAGAAAGAACTAAAATCAAAGACCTAACTGCACACCTGGAAGAATTAGAAAAAACAACAAACTAACCCCAAAGGAAGGAGAAAGAAGGAAATAACAAAAATTAGAGCAGAACTAAATGAAATAGAAAATAAGAAAGCACTACATAATATAAACAAAACCAAAAGCTTGTTATTTGAGAAAATCAATAAAATTGACAAACACTTCTCTAGACTAACAAAGAAAAAGAGAGAGAAGAAGCAAATACACAAAATAAGAAATGAGGAAGGTGATATCACCACTGACCCCACAGAAATAGAGTATCCTAAGAAAATACTTTGAAAAATTATATGCCAATAAGAAAGAAAATTTAGAGGAAATGGAAAAATTCCTAGAAACTCCAAAGCAGCCTACATTGGTGAAGGAAGAAATTGATGAACTAGAAAGTCCAATCACAAATAAAAGAGATAGAATCAGAAATCAAAAACCTCCCAACTAACTAGAGCTAAGAACCACCAGCTTTACAGGTGAATTCTACCAACATTCTGGCAAGACTTAACACTAAACCTGTTTAAACTCTTCCAAATAAATAGAACTAGCAGGAACACTGCCTAACTCATTCTATGATGCCAACATTACCCTAATGCCAAAGCTAACATAGATTACACAAGAAAGGAAAATTACAGATCAAACTCTCTAATGAAGCTAGATGCTAAAATCCTCATCAAAATACTAGCTAAACATATTCATCAACACCTCAAATTATACACCATGACAGGTGGGATACATCCTTGGCAATGCAAGGATGGTTCAACATAAAAAAATCAATCAATATAATACATCAAATACACAGATCGAAAGAAAAAAAAATCACATGGTCATCTCTATCAAGGCAGAAAAATTATACAACAAATTATAGCATCCTTTCCTTAAAAAAACACAACAAAATATAGAAATAGAAGGAAACTTTCTGAACATGATGAAAGGAATATATGAAAAACCCACAGCTAACATCATATTCAATGGTGAATTCCTAAAAGATTTTCCTCTAAGATCAGGAAAAACACAAGGATGCCCACAATTACTGCTCATATTTAATATTGTGTTAGAAGTACTTCTTCAAGCACTGAGGCAAGAAAAAGATATAAATGCATCCAAATTGGAAAAGAAGAAGTAAAAATTACACTATTTGAAGATGACATGATCCTATGCATAGATATTCCTAAGAAATCTACACCAAAGCTTCTACAACATATAAATGAGATCAGTAAATTTGTAGGTTATAACATCAATGCTCAATAATCAGTACCAATTCTGCAAACAAATAAATGAGCAATCTGAGGAGGATATCAGGGAAAAAATACCATTTTCAATAGTACCTAAAGGAATCAAATACTTATGAATAAATTTAACTAAAGATGTAAATGACTGATACAAACTAAACTGTGCAACACAGTTAAAGGCAATTAAAGAAGACATAAATAAATGGAAGAATATCCCCTGTTCATGGAAAGGAAAACTAAACATCATTAACATGACTATCCTACCCAAACTAATGTACAGATTTAATGCAATCCCAATAAAAATAAACACAGCATTTTTTACTGAATTGGAAAAACTAACTATGAAATTTATTTGAAAGGGCAAGAGGCACCAAAAAGCCAGAAACATGTTGAAAAAGAAAACTGAAATTGGAGAAAACACACTACCTGAATTTACAACATGCTTTAAAGCTACAGTTGTCAAAACTGCATGGTATTGGCAGAGGACAGACATTCCAACCAATGGAATCGAATTGAGAGTTCTGATATTGAACCTCACATATACAGTCATCTGATATTCGACAAGGCCACCAATCCCACTGAACTGGGAGAGAATAGCCTCTAAAACAAATGGTGCTTGGAGAACTGGATATCTATATCCAAAAAAATGGGAGAGGAACACCATCTCACATCTTATACAAAAATCAACTCAAGATGGATCAAAGATGTAAATATAAGAGCCAATATCATAAAGACATTGGAAGATAATGCAGGCAAATATCTACATGACCTTGTAAAAGGAAAGGATTTCATGAACTTCACACCCAAAGCATGAGCAGCAAAAGAAAAATAGATAAATGGGATCTCCTCAAAATTAAAAACTTTTGCACCTAAAAGGAAGTTATCCAGAAAGTAAAAAGGCACCCTACACAAAGGAAGGATATATTTGGCAACTATATATGTGTTAGAAGCCTAATATCTAGCATATATAAAGAAATCCTTCACCTAGAAAATAAAAAGACAAACAACCCATATAAAAAATGGGCAAGCGACTAGAAAAGACACTTCTCCATGAAAGAAACACAAATGACTAAAAAGCACCTGAAAAGAAGCTCAAAACCACTAACTATTAGGGAAATGCAAATCAAAATTTCAATGAGATACCATCTTATACCCATTAGTCTGGTGACTATTGAAAAAGCAGAGGACTACAAGTGTGGGGGAGAATGTGGAAGAATGGGAACCCTCATTCACTGCTATTGGGAATGTAGAATGGTCAAGCCATTGTGGAGGACAGTCTGGTGGTTCCTCAAAAAAACTAACTATATATCTGTCTGTGACCCAGCAATTCCACTGGTAGGTATATACCCAGAAGAACTGAAAGCAAGGACATGAACAGTTATATGCACACCAATGTTAATAGTGGCCTTATTCACTATTGCCAAAAGTTGGAATCAACACAAATGTCCACCAACAGCAGATGGATAAACAAAATGTAATGAATATTACTCAGCTGCAAGAAAGAATACAGTACTAACACATGGGATAACAATGATGAATCTTGAGGACTTATGTTGAGTGACGCAAGCCAGGCATTGAATGACAAATATTACAGAAACTCTATGATATGGATTAAGCAAATTGAACTGACTCAGAGAGCTACAGACTGTAAGATAGGTTTACAGGAAGTAGAAAGGGAAAAGAAGGTTGTGAAAAAATACCCATATGGGCAAAATCTATTATAAGGTGGATGTGAGTACTTGAGCTTTAAAGGGATATAACAGGGGTGTATGGATACTACTGATTTTGGTGGTGCAAGCTTGAAAGGTGTGTAGGGTGGGGAGGATGGGTTGGATGGTCCATAGAACTTAGGGAGGGTTGGGGGAGGGGCAGGTGAACACTGGGGATTGGTGGGTATGTGGGTGAAACTACAATGTTAAGAAAACTCTTTTGGCAATATGACAAGTAAAGGTTACTGGTTTAGTGTGTTGGAAGGGTGGGCATTTGGGGCAGGGCACACCTGGTGCAGTTTTGAGAGAATGTACGACTGATCACTTAGTCATAGTGTGCTGTAAATTTGTTGGAGACCCACATAATGAGTGGGAAGAAGTTGGACTCCCATGCTGGGGAGGCCCACTATGTTCTCAAGCAGAGGGAAGAATGTCCCTCGAGAGCATGAGTGGTTCCTAATAGGGGAGAACAGACTAGTGTGTCAAGTCCTTAGGACTGTAGCAAATATCTATGAATGTTGTCCTTCAAGGAGTGAAGCCTGGTGTTCTTTGTGGGCTCTGAGGAGAGGAGGAGGGAGGAATAGCATACATAGAAGAGGGAGTATTTAGGGGACAATGGAAGTGTTCTGTATGATCTTGCAATGATGGATACAGGCCATGTTAAATTTCATCAAAAATGTATAAAAATGTATGGTCTAAAATGTAGACCATAATGTAAACCATTGACCATGGTTAGTAGTTATGTTTCAATATTTGTACATCAGTTGTAACAAAAGTACAATTCACATGTAAAATGGCTATTAATAGGGTAGGGGGAAAAGGGGATGTTGTTGGGTATATGGGAGTCCCATGTATTTTGTATGTAACTTTACTGTGACCTAAAACTTCTCTGGAAACAAAAAAAAAAAAGACTAAGACACTGGTGAAAAAAAATGGAAGAAAATGCCACTGTACATACAGGACAAGAGATATTACAGTGATGAAAGGCAAAATGTCAAAATTTTTCCTAAAAATATTTTTCATTTTTTAAATAACCTATTTTATTTTACTTTATTTTAGTTTTAGTTTTTCTAAATTATTATGTATTTTATTTCATTTGTTTAAACCTATCATTAATATTTATTATTTCATTTTCCTATTAATCAAATTTGTCAACATTCTTGGCTTCAATTTTGAAGAATCTTTTACTCACAGAAGGGTTACAACTAAGGCAGCGGTGGACCAATGTTGTGGGGTGACAGTGATGGGGGATACATGGGAGGAAGTTCACCTAGGCATACATATAAGGTATATAAATATGTTCAAATATTCATGGGGCTTTGCCACAGTGGGTAGAAATTCACACAAAAGCTGAATGATTGCTGAAAGCCCATCCTGGGGAACTCTGCCACATTCTCTAATGAAACAGCAAAAATCCCCCAAGCACATGGGCAATGACTAGCAAAGAAGGATGGTCCATTGATGGGCCCTTGATATTGAAGACTATGCTTATGTTCCTCTTGTTTTGAATTTGCTACTTGGCCTAGAGTAGTAGGGCACCTAAGAGTTATCTCCATAGAGCCTCCTTGTTGCTCAAATTTGGTCTCTCTCTAAGCCAAACTCAGCATATAGATGCATTACCTTCCCCCCAGTAAGGGCCATGACTCACAGGTATGAGCCTTCCTGGCAATGAGGAATTACTACCAAGCACCAACTGGTGATACAACTGGAAAAAAAAACTTGAATAAAAGGGGGAAAAGATAAAGACAATTTAGCTCATATGGCTAAGAGACTTCAAAGTGAGTTAAGAGGTCATCAAAAAAAAAAAAAAAAGAGGTCATCAAAGAGTTAACACATACAAATCTCAGCGAATCTTATAGAGTTCCAAAGCAGACATTACCCCAAACAGTGAGGCTCCATAAGGCTTTGGGACACCCATGTCCTAAAGTCCTGGCAGATATCTCCAGTGTTTTGTGCCTTGTCAGTGGGCCTTACTTTGGCTATTGTGCTCCTGTGTGTGACAAAGTTGGATTCAGATGTGACTTCCCCACATATGCCTCTTCTTTCTCTTTTATTGGAACCTATAGTTGGTGCTGGAGTTTGTAGGTGTACACACAAGAGACTTGAACCCCTGGGCTCTCCATATGCCATCTGCACCCTGAACCTCAGTGGAGATGCAGCACCTACTCTCCAGGTCTTTAGACTCACCCAGGACAACTAACAAGGAGATGAGGATGTAAAACCAGCACACCAAGGAACCAAGAGAATTTAAAACTGCAAGCAAGAGAGTTCCATCCATCAGCCATATGGGATTGATGTCCTCTCTCAATTAGACATGGAGTGGGCATCACCAACCCAGAATCCTCAGGATTGGGGAATAAAATAAGGACTAGAGTAGACTTACTGGTATTCTACTATAGACTTATTGTGATTTTAGTAATGGAAGAGATTTTATCAGTGATGTGGTGACAGTGGCCACTGGAGGTGCTGAAGTTAGGGGGAGGGAAAAAGAGATGTAGTATGGGGGCATTTTCAGAACTTGAAATTGACCTGGATTATATTGCAGTGACAGCTACAGGCCATTATGTATCCTGCCATACAGAAAAGAGTGGTTGAGAGTGTAAACTACAATGTGAATTTTAGTCTACGTTCAGTGGCAATGCTCCAAAATGTACTCATTAATTGCAATGAATGTACCACACTAATGAAAGAAGTTGTTATTGTGGGGAAAAGTGGGAGGCCTGGGGAGTGGGGCATATAGGAATCCCTGATTTTTTTTTCTGTAACATTTTATGTAATCTAAGCATCTTCTAAAATAAATAAAAAATATATTTTTAAAAACACAAAAAAATAAAATATTGGCTATAGTTAGTAGTAATGTTTTGGCAATGCTCTTTCATAGTTTGTAACAATTGTTTCACAACAATGCAAGGTCTTGGTGCTGGGGTAATGTATGGAAGCTCTGTATGATATTCATGTTTGCTTTGAAAGTTCACGCCTTATACTATACATTTATATTTATGGATGTTCATTTATGAATGATAAAGTTCAATAAAAATAAATTTAAAAATTATCTTTAGTATATTTCTTATAAAAGTTATATGCACATATCTCTTATCCTGATGAAGACAACATCAAAATAACAGAACAGAAATACAAAAGCTTTGACTGTCTTTGATGAATACAATGGTAAGCTACTTCTGAATTGATGTTAATACATTTTGGAAGATAAAATATGAAAATTGGTTTCTAAGTAATAGAAGAGGACTTAGGTAACAGTATATATGGAAGCAGGAAGAAGCTTAAGGATATTTTGTTGTATATCTTAAAATTTACATATATGAGAGTGGATGTGCCTCAAGCAGTTGAGCACCTACTTTGCACATGGGAGGTCCTGAGTTTGGTTCCTAGTGCCTACTAAAGAAGACAAACAAATGATAAACAGACAACAAGCAAATAAATATCAGATAAATAAAGCCTTCAGAAGAGGGAAAGAACATACATAATGTTGAGACCTCGTATGTTCATTAGATTTTGCTTACCACAGCATCATCTCCCTCAGCTTCATACTGTTAATAACAGTTCACCATGTACAGGCTTAAAAATATCTGAGGGTGCTTTTCTACTAAAATAGAAATTGAATAAATAGCCAGAGGAAAAAATGGGCAGATTTTGTGTCTTGAGGCCTGAGAGGAAGGGTCCTGATAAATAGCACCCAAGGGACCAAAAAGAATATTGCCAAATCCATAAGTACATATCATTAAAAATTGATCAAGGGACAATTATCCCCAAACTACAGAAATCTTAAACAGCTTTTAATTACCACATTTACAATTTTAAATAAACATCTGAAGACTTCAAAACATTAGAAGAATTCCAGATTTTGAATAATAAAGTAGATACATATTTTGAGATGACTAAAAACATGGGACAATTAAGGGAGAATATGACATTTTAAAATTCCAGATAATATATTAAATATATATCAGTTTATTTTGCATCTGTATTTTGTCAGCAGAAAAATAAATTGCACTTAATATGCTACAGTGTTAATGGAAATGATATACATGAATATATATAAGTTTAAGCATTACAAAGATCATTTTGATAATACTTTATATGAACAATAAACAATTTTGATATTTACATTGGTTACATTCATTTGAATTTCTAGTCTTTTGCATAATGCATACAAATTTTTTAAATAATGCTTTTACTTTTATGTGTTTTTTCTATCATCCTCATTTCTCTTAAGAAGAGAAAAATACTTAAGTACATAAGTGTAATAAATTTCAAAAAGAACAATAAGAAATAGTTCATGGATATCTACCTGCTCATTATTATCTCAGGAATATTTAGAAATTATTCATTTCAAAATTTTATAATATGGAAACAACATAATGAGGGGATTCCTATTCTTCATCAATTGTTAAACATATGAAGTACAATAACAAAAATCTTCATAGAGCCTAGCTGTTTCCTAATATACAGCAAATAAAATCAGAAAGTGTTAGTCATAAAAACTGCTTTGTGTACATCAACAATTATTTTGCTATTTGAAGGACTATTTTGCTTAAATGAATTGAATTCCTACAAATTCCATGAAACACACTTGCCTCTAAATTTCCTAGCTATCCTTTATAACCTAGCTCAAGTAATATTCATTCAGTATTTGCTAGTTAAATTCATATCTTCAGATACTATTATAAAATAATCACTTACAACAAACACTGTAATCAGATACATCCACACCCTTCTACCCTATATTAAAATTTTGATATAGTGTAGAAGAAATTAATTATGCTAGTGATCTAGAGAACCTATCTCAACTACCAGTGAATTTTTCATTAATACTTTTAAAGAATCATATAAATAAAAATGAACAAATAAACCTGAGAAATAAGGAAACAGATTTATATTCTATAACATGAATATTTCTTTGCACAATTATAAAGATTTTATAAAATGTATATCATGCTTCTTTTCTCTAAGTAAAATTCAAGGTGTCACTTTTCAGGTTGATCCACATTTATGTTTAATCTTTGGAACAATTCTGCTTCAAGATTATTTATAAACATGGATAGTCATTAGGAAGGAAACATATGTTCTTAAGTCTCAGTAATCCTGGGGAACTTGTAAGTTCATCTTTCAAAGAGATCAGTTTTCCTTCAAATTATGTTTGTTAAGGATTATTTGGCTATAATTGAGATGAGTTACACATGTAACAGTGCTTATTATTAATAGAATTTTCAAATATTTTTGTTAAATATATTTTAAAGACATATTTTTTAAGCAAGTCAATTTTATTGGTGCATATTAATAATGTATACAATTCATCCAAAGTATACAATCAATGGTATGCAGTATAATCACATAGTTGTGCATTCATCACTTCAAGCATAATTAGGGCATTTTCAGTCTTTAAATAGTAATACGAAATAACAGAAAACAGACAAACAAACAAACAAGAAAAATCTTTACCTCTCAATTTCTATCCATTTCCCGTGCTGTACATAGCTGCTATTTCTGGCTATTCTTGCACAATTATTCATTTATTTATTAAGCAGTTTTATTGAGATATATTCACATCCCAAACAACCTATCTAAAGTGTATAATCAATGGCTTTTAGTACCATCACAGTGTTGTGCATTCATCTCAAAAAAAGTTTGAACTTTTTTTTTAATGTACTTTTTTTATTTTTTAAGAGATACTTAGATTACATAAATGTTGCACAAAATAATATAGGGATTCCCATATGCCCAACTCATCACATCGCCTACACTCTACCAATAAACAACATCCTTTATTAGTGTGGCACAACAATTGCAATTGATAAATGCATCCAGGGGCTTTGCCACTGACCATGGACCATAGAACACATTGTAGTCTACACTCATTCACACAATGTTCTGCATGTTATGGGATGATATAAAATGGCCTATATCTGTCATTGCAATGTCATTCAGGATGATTCCCAAGTCCTAAAAAGCCCCCACATTACACCTATCTTTTCCTCTCCCTGCTGCCAAAGCCTCCAGTGGCCACTGCCTCCACATTATTATTGTAGTTTCTTCCATTGTTAGAATCACAATATGTCTATAATAGAACACCAGTAAGTCCACTCTACTCCATAGTTCATTCCCCAATCCTGATGATTCTGGGATCATGGTGTCCACTCCAACTTTAATTGAGAGAAGTTTTCAATCCCATACAGAGAAAGGATGGGACTCTCTTGCTTGCAGTTGTAGGCTTTCTCATTTCCTTGGTGTGATGGTTGCCAATCCTCTCCTCATTGTTAGTTGTCTTGGGTGAGTCCAATGAACTGTAAAGTAGATGTTGAAATTCTACTGTGGTTCTGGGCCCAGCTGGCACATGGACATCCCAAAGATTCCAGTCTCTTGGACATACACCTACAAACTCAAACATCAAGTATAGGTTTAAAGAGAAGGGACATATGAGCAATGTGTAGGAAAGGCATAATTGAGTCCAACTCTGTCACTCTCAGGAGCACAAACTCCAAAGTATGGCCCACAGGAAAGGCACCAAACTCCGGAGCTATCTACCCTGACCATAGGACCTGAGTGTCTCCAGAGCCTTCAGAAGCCCTACTATTTGGGGTCATATATACTTTGGAAGTCTATGAGATCCTCCTGAGATGTGCATGAGTGTTACCTCCGGCATGATCTCCCGACTCATTTTGATGTCTCTTAGCCATATGAACTCATTTGTCTTTAGCTTTTCCCCCTTTTATTTGAGGACTTTTTCCAGTTTCATTGCTGATTGGTGATTGATAGTAATTCCTCGGTGCCAGGGAGACTCATCCCCGGGAGTTATGGCCCACACTGGGGGAAGGTAATGCATTTATATGCTGAGTTTGGCTTAGAGAAAGGCCACACTTGAGCACCAAGGAGGCTCTCTGGAGGCAACTCTTAAGCACCCAACATCACTAGGTGAAGTTTCAATTTCAGGAGAAAAGGCTCATAATCATAGTCAACAATATCAAGGGCCCATCAATAGTTTATCCTCCTTCAGCAGTCATTACCCCTGCACTTGGGGGACTGTTGCTTCTCCATTAGAGAATGTGGCAGAGCTCTCCAGGATGGGAATTCAATATTTTCTCGGTTGTTGTGTGAGTCTCCACCATGACAATGTTTCATGAACATTTGAACATATTTACATACATATATGTATGCTTAGGTGAACTTCCTCCCATGTATACCCCATCACTGACACGCCACACCAGTGATCCTCCTCTGCCCAAGTTGTAATCTTTCTGTGATGCAAAGATTCTTCAAAAAATAAAGCCAATAAAATAGCCAAATAAAATTAATAAGAAAATGAAATGATTATGATAGGTTTAAATATAAGGAATAAAACACATAAAATTTTAAAAAATTCTAAAAATTAAATAAAATTTAAAAGACTGGAACATTAAAAAATAATGAAAAAATTTTTTTTTAATTTTTGACATATTGCCCTCCATCACTGTAATATCTGAATTCCTGTATGTACAGTGACAATTTCTTCAATTTATTCTCCAGTGTCTTATTTTTTTCCCTTTGTTTTCTAAGAAATTTTAGGTCACAGTAAATTCATGTACAGAATACAGGGAACTCCCATATACCCAACATCCTCCACCCTTCCCTCCTTCCTGTATCAATAACTTTTTATATATGTAGATACCTCTATTACAACTAATATACAAATAGTGAATCATAGCTAGTAACCACAGTCAATGGTTTACACTACAGTTTACATTTCAGACCGTACACTTTTATAAACTTTGATGATATTTAACATGGACTTTGTTTATCATTGCAAGATCTCATAGAACACTTCCATTAACCACTAAATACCTCCTGCTCCATCTATTCTGTTCTTCCCTCCCCCTCCCATCCAGCCCCATGGCAACACCCCATCTTCACTTCTTAGGAGACAAGATTCATAGTTATTTGCAAGGAAACAGCTCTTGTTACACTTGTTTGTCCTCTGCTATTAGGAACCGTCCATGCTCTTGAAAGACTGCTGCCCCTCTGTTTGTGAGCATATCTGTCCTCCCCCGGATGGGAGTCCAACTCCTTCCTGCTCATTATGTGGTTCTCCACCTACTTATACAACACATTATGATATATTGAACAGTCACACTCCTTAGAAGCCTGTTCCAGATGTACATTGTCCTGATGCTCCCCTATCTAACACCCTAAACCAGTAACACTTCCTTGTCATATTGTAATAAGAGCATTCCCAACTTGGCACTTTCAGGAACATACCTGTCAATCCCCAGTGTTCACCCGGTTCTTCCCCAACACTTCCCCTAGTTCCCTGGACCTTCCAAACCACCCTTCCTAATCTACCCACCTGTCAAACATTCACCACCTAACCCAATATTATCCCTACCTTCATGTCATATACATT
>JAQZBX010041287.1:0-22399 GCA_029593785.1 Cabassous unicinctus
TGCCTTCATAAAAACATAGTGTTCTAGATGGACCGGAAGCCTCGGGACGCTAGGCAGTGAGCATGCTTCTCTGCTGGCCTAGACAGGAGCAGCCTCCTCTTGTATTTCTTTGGGATTTTCACAGCAATGTGCTTACAACTAGAGTAATCCCACTCTGCTGTCCTTAACTGATGAGGCCCAGGACCACAGGCTGATGCCAAGGGCCGTGCACTAGGGATATTCTGGTTAAAGATGGCAACCAACCAACCCGAAAACCAGAGCAACGTGTTCCTTAAGAGGTAAAAGGCCAAGTATCAAACTCCTTAAAAACCAGCTTAGGGCAGGGCACAATTATGTAGCAGAATCTTGGAGTAAAATCAGTTTCATTTCAATGTGTAAGATCCCTACCTCTACTCCAGGGCTTCAGCAGCTAATCCTTCAAAATGGAAGAGTTTCTGTTCCTATGACCTTGTGAAATGTAAATGTATGGAGGCACCTGCCAGTGCAGGCACATAAACTTACCCTTCTGTTCTCTTGGCTCTTGAGGTGATGTCGTGCAGTGAGAAACCTCTGGCCTGGAGTCAGCAGGCCTCAGTGACCACTCACTCTCCCTGAGAACGTGGACAAGTCACAGCTTCCCTGGACAAGGCTGTCCCTTCGTTTGTAAGAGGAGAGAACTGAACTAGACAATCAATAAGGCCTCTGTATGAGTCTACCTGATGAGAGGACATTGTTAGATCTGCTTTCTGTCTGAAGAACAGGGTGTGGCGCATAGAATAACCCCCCACACCAAAGTTGTCCTTATCCAATCCCCAGAACATGTAGATACTTTATTTTACGTGGCACACAGGACTTTGCAAATGTGATTAAGTTAAGGGTCTTGAGACAGGGAGAGTACCCTGTATTATCCGGTTGGGTCCAATGTAATCACAAGGATCCTTGTAAGAGGGAGGTAGGAAGGTCAAAATCAGAGATGTGATGACAGAAGCAGAGGCGGCTTATTATCAAGTCCCAACTCTCCTACTAAGTATATATATATAAAAAAAATTTTTTTTTTTTCAGATTTTATATAAGGAACATGTGTTATTTAATTTAAAACATATTTTTAAAATGTGTTTTTATCAGGCATCTAATTTCTATGGCACTGTGCTCAATTGTTAATTTCTGAAGACTGAATTCAGTAATTATTTTTAATCTTGTTCCTCAATCTAACATTCAATTTAGAAAAGATCCAAATTGAAAACAGGCCAAATTATATATCTTTTAAGTAAGAAGTCAGTAAAGTTACAGAATGTTAGAGCTGGAAAGATCTTCCGGCATCATCCGACCCAGTGATTTACACATTGTCCCCATGAATCCTGGAGATCTGTGAATAAGTCTTGGGGCTACAGAAGAGGACAAAGGGGGACTAAATGGGTAAGGGTCTAGATCCCCCACCTCTTCTTCAATCAAAATTGCTCCCCTTTTATTTTATTTTATTTTTTTTTTGTATAAATGGTGTGTTTCTTGCTCCTGAATATACCTGGAGTAAATTTACTTCTTCCATGTCAACCGCCATCACTCTAATCCAAACATCATCATCTTTATACTGGATTGTTTTAATAACCTCATTACCTAATCTCCTTGCTTCCGCTCTTGCCTCCTTCTCCAGTTTAATCGCATATCACTCCCACTCTACACTTCACTTACTGTACCCAAGTCATACTTGCTTTTTATTTATTCTCCAAACACACTTGTATTAGCCAAAAGAGGACATGATATGCTGCAGTAACAAGCAAACCAACATATCAGTGGCTTAATAAAATGACTATTTCTCCTTCATATCAGAGTCTGGTATACTCTCCTCTAAGAATGAGTCCTAGATCCAGGCTCCCTCCATCTTGGACATCGTGATCTTCAATACATGAACATCATGATGGCTATGAAAATGGAAGGGAAAGAGATGAATACCGTCATGGTAATGTGGTGGGGGAGAGGTTTTGTACAGGCTTGGAAATGGAACAAAGGTCATTGACAAGAACTCAGCCCAAGACTTCAACCTAACCACAAGAAAGGCTGGGGAATGTAGTCTAGAGTACCCATAAAAAGGAAAAAGGCATTGGATTTGGCAAATAATTGATGACCCCAAAGCATGGTCTTCATAATACCAACTTAGACCTCTTCATGGGATATGCTTTCCATAGATTTTTGCATAACTGATTCTTCATCTTTCAATTTTAAGCTCAGTTTTAATGTCCTCCGAGAGGCCTTCTCTAATCACCTTTCCCAAAGTAGACCACTATGGCAGAGACTGCTAGTTACTCCCATTATCCTTTCTCCTCTTCACCTTGGCAAAGAGAACCCTTACATATAACAGGCTGTGTTGTCACCCAGCTAAAAGGGTACATTTCTCATCCTTCTCTGCAGTCAGATTGGACCCTGGGACTGAGTTCTGGCCAATCCAATGTAAGAAGAAGGGTTATGTAAAACTTTAAGTGTCCTGAAAGAGATGCGGTGGGCTTTTCTTCTCCCGCGCGTGCTTTCTGCTGCCTGGGTTAATGGAGCCTGGCTTGATTCAGGAGGCCATCTTGGACTATGAGGCAGCACGCTGAGTAGGATGGACTATCGAGCTAAAAGGGACTTAAGTCCCTGGTGACTCTGCGATGCCACCATAGCAAACTTGTACTACTTACCTCAGGATTTCTTCTATGAGAGAGAGGTTAACTTCTATCTTATTTAAGACACTATCATTTCTTGTAAACCACTAATTTAGTACAACTTCTTCATTTTACAGATAAGGAAACAGACCTTAAGATAAGTGGCTGTGAAGATATAAAGCCAGAACAGAATTAGTTCTCTGACTTCCAGTATAGTACACTACACGTACCAACAGTCTTCTGGTGCCCCAGCTGAGGCACTAGGCATGGGAGTGAAGCCATCTTAGAGCCTCCAACCCCAATCAAGTTGCCCAGGCAACAGCACTGGGTGCTTAAAATGCATATTGGCGAGATTAAAAAGAAAAAAAACAACAAAACACAAGTGGAGTGGTTGTTTCCTGTAAATTTAGGGTATTTTGTTTTACAACGATAGGTAACTAATCTACTAGCTCTGTGAACTAGGGCCAGTTACATAACCTTTCTGCTCCTTAGCATCCTGTTCTGTAAGATGGGGACAATACATTTTTATAAGGTGGATGAAAAAGATCAAATAGGATAAAACATGTAAAAAGCTTGGTGGAGTTTTAGTACAGTAAATACTGAATGCTCTTCAATGTAAATACTGAATAAATGTTAGCTATTATTATTATTATTCCAAGTTAATTATGTCCACCTTATCAATAAACAGGAATAACAACAAACAATTGTGAAGTATTTTTCAGAGCATATACACCCAGGTCAGAAGAAAATGTCTCTCCCCTCCTATGTTTCCCATGAGGAGGGATCTTCCCTAAACCTTCCAGGCCTCATGCCCCACTTTTCCCTCCCCAGAGGTGACTGAACTGGTTGATAACTCATGTTTTTAATGCAGAGGAGCTAAGGCACCAAAGCTCCTGAGCATGGAGGATTTGGGCTTTTTCCTTCCTCCTCTGCCCAGACTAGGGAAAGAGTGTCAACCTCAACTTCCCCTCAGCAGTGCTGTCCCAAGGTTGAGACTGGAGTCAGGAGTTGGCAGACGGACTTTGGCTGCCACACTAACTACATCACCAACCTAGACTCTGTCAGTAAAAGCTTACCGAATCTTTTTCCCTTTTTCCTCATCGGCTCAGAGCTTAAACGTGGAAGACGGGGCTGTTTACCAGACTCCCTCAAAGACACCAACAACTGGTATTACCACAGTTAGCCGAAAGGACAATCCAGTCGGGGACATGCCATCAGTGTCCCTATCGTACATCAGGAAGTGATGGCCAAGTGACAGGGCCACAGCCGAACGCTCGTGTCCTAACACAAGATCACGTGTTTCTTTTCCCAGTGATGGGTTGCCCAGCTGGCTCTGTGACTCTTTGGTTGCTATCCCAAAACCTTTTTCTAGTTTACAAATTCAGAGGAGTTGGTGATCATCTTGTCTTTGTCAGGGCAGGAAATTCATGCTTCCTGTGAGGAATCTTTTAGGCCTGACCTAGATAAAACCAAATGGTCTTCATCTGTATTCTTACATTCCTCTGTATTCACAGGGCAGGAGCAAATGCCCAGAAGGAAATGTGCTTTATTACATGGTACAATGGACTTCTTAATCTTCCTTAATTAAAAGGAGATTTAGGGAATTTATTTTTATCAAGATCCTCAGATGATGCAAAGAACACATTTTTGAGATAAATGATCATGTTACCAAGAGTAATAGGAGATATGATTAAGGGTTCCATAAATATTTAGAGAATGACAAAGAATTTAAATGATGTAGGATAGAAAAATTTCCTTCTAACAAATAAAAAGAATAATTTGAAAGGCCTCTCAGCTATTTCATTCCAAACCTTGCACAAAAATATGCAGATAGGCTCTTAGATGGGGCTATGAAAAGGAGAGCAAATTATCTACCTCTTTCATACTTCAATCCTGATTTTAGATGTTGAAGGAAATTCGAATGGGTTGAAATGGAAGGACTCTTCCCAGCATCACCTTGCTGTATTCATAGCTAAAGTCCCAGGAGAGAATGTAGTTTGCACCTCAGCCTTTATGTCATCTTCATTAGTAGGGCTCTGCTATTGTTCAGGGATCTATAGGGCTCTGTTACTGTTCAGGGATTACCTATAGGGTGCCCTCTCTGTAAATCATCAATTCATGTATTTCAGAACAGGCACTGACTTTATAAATCATCTTTTCCAACCACTGCACTTGACCAGCTAAACTTAAGCCAAGAGAGAGACCACTTGTCCAGCAGAGAGGGGCAGAGCCAGGTCTTGCCTTCCTACCTTAGAATGCCCGATACTGAAGGCAGGAACTGGGAGGTTTTGTTTTGTCCCTTGTAGGCTCCTGTGGAGATGGATGAGAAATCAGTTATCCTAAGAGCTGGTATCAAAATTCCTTTTGGCACCTAGTGGGGGGCAACTGCCTTCATTTCAGAAAATACCTTGGGAAGGCATTGGGAGGAAGGCGAGACCCTAAAGGCACATGCGAGCCAAGACATCAAAAGTAAGTAAACTTTTCTTTGAGAAAGAACTTTTTCACATGAGAAAGATCAGTAACTTGGTAATGGTGGTGGTGGTGGGTAAGCGCGAAGGGTGTAAGAAAGAAACAAACTACAAACGTGCAAGCCCGGGACAGGGGAGCCAGCCAGCGGGCTAGAGGCACTTTGTGACGGGCAGTGATGAGGACTTGAACACACGGGGCGCCAAAAATTCCATTTTAAGCCTCCTTACATTTGCTGCGGTGCTCACCTCTCCTCTTATCCCCAAAGTCCCAACTGGTTAGACTACACACACGTACTCGGCCCTGCTGGAGTGGGTCTCTGTGGGAATCAAGGAAGGAGCCTCGTTTTACACGTTGGCCATCTGTGAACCAGAGATGGATATACAGACCGACAAAACAATCCACGAACTGAGCAAGACCCAAAGATGGCCAGGAGAACGCACTTCCTCTCAGAGGTTCACAGCCGAGTGAAGCTAAGTGTATCTGGCTCTCCAGAAGCAGGGAGAGCCCAGCTACCACAGCGTAGGCAGGAAGACATTCTAGAACATTAGCCAATGCGGGATTTATTTAAGGACATTGTCAAAGTTCATCTTTATAAGCTGTTACATGGAGGCGGATCCCCTCACTGGATATTTTAATGCTTTGTTGGGGCTCCCGGCTCCCTGTCAAGCAATTCCTAGTGAGGCAGCCTGGGTGGGAAGTGTCAGCTGAGCCCTTTCTCTCTTAGTCAGCAAGGAAGGTGATGGTTTCTTTTTTTCTTTTCTTTTCCTAAAGGCTAACGTATACAATGGAGAGTTTTCTTTGTTTGAGAGTGGGGAGAAGAGGAAAGCTTTTGTGTCATTTTTTTTCTTTCTCGTAAGTGATCATAACAGCCTAGTCAAGAATTTTCACAACGGTTCCACTTCAGAGGCATGAGTGACTTTCCCCCGCCCAATCCTGATGAAAGATGACTCCAAATATAATAAAGTGGGCTCCAGGGAATCCAGTTTGTTTGTTCCAACTTTTTCAGCTACTACAAAGGCAAACGTGAACTCCCTCTCCTCGGGGGCTCTCCGGCGGTGCTCTCGGCGTGGGCACGCTCTGCCTCTGTTCCTTCGGCCTCCACAGTTCTCTGGGGCCCATCCTCCCAGTTTCTCGTGACTAGAAACCCCACTGCTCATGTGGGCTGCAGGGGCTGCACTCCTGCGGACACCTTTATCGTGCCCCCTGCCAGCCCCTCCAGGCCCGTCCCCTGGCCCTCTTGGCCCACTCCCTCCCCTCTGTCATCCCGCTCAGTGGCAGCTGGAACAAGCTTCCTCTGACGGAGTCCACAGGCCTCCGACCGCATTTGAAGTCTCCACAGCTTAATCTCACAGGCCCACCTCAAGACTCAGGGCGGCCCCTTAACTGGCTACGAAACTCTCTAGGCACCAGAGGGACTCGGTTTTCCTCCTGTGAGACAGAATACCAAGAGGGCTCGGGGGCAAAGGAGAGAAGTGAGTGCGATATTCTTGTACACACACCACATCTTGGAAGAAAGCGGAGAACGCTGTGGCTTACCGTCATCCCTCCTCCGTCTCTGGCCAGGATTGAAGAGCTGAGGCTTTGGGGGCACAGAGATGTGGGTTCAGGTCCCGGCTTTGTCTGGCTAAGACTGACCTTTAGGCAGCTCACTTTGTCAGAGTTTATGACTGGTATCCACCCCTTGAAGTCATTGTGAGGTTTAGCATAGCATGTGGCACAAAGTATGGTCTCAGTAGATATTAGCTATTATTTTTATTTCCAGTGATCAACCTTGGTAAACAGTAAAGGGTTTACTGTTCATCCAATGGCGACCCCACCTTTGTTTTTAACTTTTTAGTTTGAAATAATTTCAAATTTACAGGACAGTTACAAAAATAATGCAAAACCAATAAAGAGAAAATCAATATACCCCCTACCAGATACCCTGATCTAGCAACTTTTAATATTTTGCCACATTTGTGATATCATTCTATTTATCTAAGTACCTACCTATTCATCCTTCCTTCTAGCTATCTTACTATTTTCTAAACATTCAAGATTAGATTTTATAAATCATGCTCTTTGAAAAAAATACTTCCATGTGTATTTCCTAAGAACAAGGATATTCACTTGTGTATCTACCTTAAGTGCAGGTATCAGGTTCAAGAAATTTAACATTGATATAAGGTTTACAGTCTATACTCCAATTTTTTCATATGTCCCTGTAATATCATTTTGGGTACTTTATTAGAGCCAGTCTGGGGTCTGCCTTGAGTTGTTATTTTTTCTTGAATTGCTCTCTTTTTTGTAATTGTGGAAACATTTATACAACATGAATTTTCTCATCTCTACCGCTCCCATGCACACAATTCAGTGGGATTAATCATACTCACGTTGTTGTGCCACCCTCATCACCAATGTTACCAGGGCCCTCCCATCACCCCAAATAGCAACCCTGTACCCAAAGTGCACTAACCCCTCCCCCTCATCTCCCTCCGCCCCCATCCCAGCAACCCACACTTTAATTTGTCTCTATGAATTTGCATATTCTAGCTATTTTGTATAAGTGAAGTCACATAATATCTACCTGTCCCTTTGTGACTTCACTCAACATATCTTCAAGGTTCATCCACATAGTAACATGCATCAGAATCTCACTCCCTTTTGGGGCTGGATAATATTCTATTGTGTGCATATGCCTTGTTTATCCATTCATCTGCTGATTCACATTTAGGCTACTTCTACCTTTTGGCTATGGTGAATAATACTGCGATGAACATTGGTGTGCAAATATCTGCATCCCTGCTTCCAATTCTTTTGATATGCCTAGAAATGGGATTGTCAGGTTATATGGTAGTTCTATGTTTAACTTTTTGAGGACCCACCAAACTGTTTTCCACAGCAGCTACACCATTTTACATTCCCACCAACAATGTACTAAGGTTTCCATCTCTCTGCATCCTCGCCAGCACCTCTTCCTCTCCGTTTTCCTAATAACGGCCATTCTAATGGATGTGTGCTGGCACCTTATTGTGGTTCCGACTAGCTCCTTCCCAGAAACCCATGTTATTGAACATCCCTTCATGTGCTCCTTGGCCACCTGTGTATCTTCTCTGGAGAAATGACCACTAAATTCCTTGCCCATCTTTGCATTGAACCCTTTGGAATCCCTTCTCATTTCTTTCTGGGCAATTTTTCCCCCCAATATACTGTTTGTGGTTACCATGGGGCTTAAATTCGACACCCTAAGTCTATAGCAATCTCATTTAGTTTGTGTGGAGGGCGCTGCTGTATGACGCACATGGGAACACAGGCTCAGGCACAACAAAGACTTTCAGCCAATGACCTCTTTCTTACTTACGTAGCACAAAGGATATAAAAAGGACGGGGAAGAGATCCCATCAAGGCCAGTCTCCCGGGGACGCCAACTGCTGGCGCCAGGGTCAGTGGGTGGCAGCTCCACACCACTTTGCATCAGAGAGGAGAGATACATCTGTGCTGCCTGAGGGCAGGGTATTTATATAACCCAGGAGGAGGGGACTTTACTACTCAGAGTTCCCACTCTGATAAGCAGCTGGGACTGCTTGTTCCTGGTTTCTGGGTTAAACGGATGGTCAGGCCACTCCATTAGACATAATATCTCTCCAGGCCTGCAGAATGGAAACATACTGAAATAGCTTCACACAACAGAAAAAGAGGTGTGGGGAGTAGGCGAGGGCTGGGAGATGGCCACTAAGTGTGTCTGTGAATTCCCCAGCAGCCTGATGCCTACTTAACTTCAATTACATACATACATTATGTCCTCACACCCTTCCAGCCCCCCACCTTTATGTAGTTCTTGTCACAAATTACATATTTATACCTTGTAAGTCCCAGACCATTGATTTACCATGATCTTTTAAGCATTTGCATTTTATATCCAGGAGGAAGTAAAAAGTGGGATAAAAACCAAAAACACAATGGTACTAGCATTTATATTAGCCACGCTATTACCTTTACCAGAGATCTTTATTTCTTCACACAGCTTTAGTCTATCGTCTAGTGTCCTTTCCTTCAGCCTGAAGATCTCCCTTAAGCATTTCTTGTACGGCTGGTCTAGGGTGATGAGCTCCCTCAGGTTTTATCTGAGAATGTCTTAATCCCAGGCTCATTTTTGAAAGACAGTTTAGCTGGATAGCATTCTTGGGTGGCAACTTTTTGCTTTCAGCACTTTAAATGTCATCCCACTGCCTTCTTGCCTCCATGGCTTCCTGTGAAAAATTAGCATTTAATCTTACAGAGCCTCCCTTGGACATGACATGTTGCTTCCCTCTTGCAGTTTTCAGGATTCTCGTTATCTTTGGCAATAGATCATTTGATTATCTCATGTCTGTGTGTCCATTTGAGTTTACCCGGTTTGGAGTTTGTTGATCTTCTTGGATGATTTATTCACATCTTTTGTTAAATTTGGAAAGTTTTTGGCCATTATTTCTTCAAATATTCTTTCTGCCCCTTTTTCTCTTTCTTCTCCTTCTTAAACTTCCACAGTGCATATATTGGCAAGCTCGATGGTGCCTCACAGGTCTCTCAGTGTCGGTTCACTTTTCTTCATTCTTTTTTCTTTCTACTCCTCTGCCTGGATCATTACAATTGTCTTGTCTTCAAGATCACTGATTCTTTCTTTTGCCAGCTCCAATCTGAAGGAAGGAAGGAAAGAGGGACATAAATCTAGGTTAACCAACAGTCCCAGTTTGTCCAGGACTGTCTCACTTTCAGCACTGAAAGTCTTATGTCCTAGGAAACCATCACTTCTGGACATACCAGGATGGTCTGTCACCCTACCTAAACCCACTAAAATTGTGTGGAAAATTTGGTATGTGTGCAAATGTGCATTTTCCAAAAGAGAGAGTCCAGAGCTTTATTCAGACCCTCCAAGGGGTCTGGGCTCATAAAAAGTGAATAAATCCCTGATTTCAGGTAATCAGGAGAAGTAGAGGTTTACAAACATCTAAAACCCCTTCTTACTCTTTGGCACTGTACATGGACATATGATTCTGTTCCTTAGTGTTAGAATGAATCTACAAATAATATGGGCAGTAGAGAGGACTGTGCAAATATACAACGATACTTCCATTACCCATATTCATTCATTCATTTTATAAATGTATATTGAACAGACCTAGTCATAAGACATAGAGTGGGGAAGAAGACAATCTTAAGAGGAGCACAGATAATAAACAAGTAAGGATGCCATTAACAAGGTATTTTCAAACAGTGATAAAGGCCATGAAAAAGAAAATGGAGTCGTGATTTATAGAGATTGGAAGAGGCCAACTTTAAAGAGGGTGGCTAGGAAAGGCCTCTCTAAAAGTAGAACATTGGTGCTGAGACCCAAATATTAAGGGATGGGCACAGTTCACGGAGAGAAAGAAGCCCAGTGTGACCTGAGTACAGTGAGCAGCAAGTAGAAACACGTGAAACCAAGTGGACGAGGCAGAGACCAAGGATACCTTGTAGGTCAGGAAAGGAGCTGGACTTGTATTTTTAAAGGTCAATGGAATCATTTGGAGGTTTTTCTGCCAGGTTGAACTTGATCCAACTTACTGTATGGTAAAGGGAATGCAGGAAGCAAGATAGAAGCAGGAGGACTGGATAGTCCAGGTGAGAAAAGGCAGTGACTTGGACCTGTGTAGGCAGTAGGCCTGGAGAGAAGCCTCCTGGAGGTGAAGCCAGCAGGACTTGATGCTGGGAATGAAGCAGAGAGGGCATTCAAGGTGGACACTGTAATTGATTGCTTGCATGGCTGTCTCCTCTATGAGCCTGAGAGCTCTTTGCTTGCTGGAAGAGTGTCTTTTCATCTCTTTATCTCCTCCAACTAACACAGGGCTTGGCAAATGGTTCCTCTTAATGAATATTTGTTGGGTGATGAATGGGTAAGTGAATGTAAGAACAAATGGAACTGGTCTCTCTGTTCCTGAACAAAGAAAGGAAAAGAGCAGTAGGATGAAAGGGAACTCAACAATGCTTGGAGCTGGAGTAGCCGCTGTTCTGAACTTAGGAAAACATAATTCCTGAGATCTGATCTTGAGCAGAGGGGAGATGGAATGTATCTTGTGCTGACATGAGAAAGAATGGATTTGTTTTAGATTGTTTCAATCCAGAAGAGAATCCCAGAGGAGCTAGGATTAAGCCCTGTGCCTACCAGGAAGTCCCAAAAGCCACCCCTCACCTGTCCATGGACTAGACTCCTATGCTGACCTAGTCAGTATTTAATGTTCAGAGGTGAGTCTTTATGTTGTTTCCCCCCTGCTGTCTCTCATCTTCCCTTAAAGTGATCCTTCTAGATCATATGAACTCCTTTCCCCCAAGGATTCCTTCTCCCAAATAAGGCCATCTAATTCTTCTTTGACATTATCTTTGCAATCTGAAATAAAAACGTTTCCCAGTTTCTGTCTGCAGACTTTGGCTACAAGAATTATTTTTTTCCTGCATTGACTCAGTTAATTCCTATAAGTTTTAAAGACAAAACAGCTTAAAATTGAATGAGGAGATTTTACATATCATCTCCTGGGAAATTTCCTCATTAACATTTTTTAAGTAAGTAATCATGAGGTTTCTCTTATTACAACAGTTGGCAGCAGTGTTTTATAGTTATGGAAATTAGCGCTTCAGAGCTAACAACAGTCAATTCCCCAACATGGAAATGTTTTACTATTTTGTTGTGGGCTTTGATAAGCATAAGTGAATAATCGATTTTATACGTAAATCATGCCCACTGCCTAGCACAGAGTAGGAGCTCAGTAAATGCTTGTTAAATAACTGAATGAATCCATCAGTTATTACAGACATATAATTATTTATGCCATTTCAACAAACATGCTGACTGGGCATCAAACATCTTTTGAATTGATTATGGATGAAATTCTAGAAGTCTTACTCTGGATTCAGGCCAGCACGGCACTTCAATGCCCCTTTTTCTTGCTCTTGTTATCTGTCAAGGACAAGATCTCAGAAAGGTTACATAAGAACCAGTCACATTGCTCAATGCCATTAATTTTATTAAATATGAGGTCACTTGTGAGCTCCTAACTCTTGCATACCAATTAGGTCCCTTCTAAATGGACTTCACTTCTTGCCAGATCCTCTTTTCATGGCCAAGCAGTCCCCATACCTGGCATTTCTGCTGATATATCACCAATCCCCATGGAACAGGTCGCACAGAAATGACGTGTAAAACATCTAAACCCACACTGCATCAACAGAATGGACGATTGAGGCAGATTACCACAGCCATGGCAGCTCAACACTGTCAGGCAGAGTGTGGTGACTTCAGAGGTAAGTGTTTCAAGATCCAGGCATTGCTTCTCCACAGAAGTTCTCTTTACTCCTATCTGGCCTAAATGGAAAATAAAACTATGGGAAAGCTTTTCCAAAATGTGTTTTTATAGCATTATAAAGGGTACACGTTTATTGTAACAAAAATAAACAATAAAACATATTAAGTAAAAATTAAAAGCCATCCCTCAGCTCCTGCCCCTCCTCTCATCACCGCTCGTACCCTATTCATACGGCCACTAGGATTACCACTGTCATCAACAGCATGGCATTATCCTTTTTTTCATTTTTATACTAGACTACACTGTACATTTCTTGCAATTTGCCTCATTCAGTTAACAGAAAGCTGTGGACATCATTCCAAGTCAGGAGAGAGTGTTGTGCTTCTTTCTTTTTATTGGATTCCACATATGGCAGTGTAGGTTGCTTCTAGTTATTCCCTCAGCACTCAGTGACCATTTTTGTATATGTACCTATGGCCATTTATTTGTAGGAAATTTTTCTAGGAATGGAATTGGTGCGTTAAAGTGTATGCACACTTGAAATTTTGATTGATATTGCCAAGTGCCCTTACAAAATGTCTGTACCAATTTATATTCTCAGAAACTCTTTAATTGGTAATTTTTTCCCTTAAAATTAAAGTGGAAAAGTTGGAGAATGTGGTGACTTGGAGTTTTACCCCAGAAAAACATGTTCTTAACCTTAATCCATTCCTGTGTGTATGAACTCATTAGAACAGGACCTTGAGATGAGGTTATTTTTAGCTAAGATGTGACCAACTGAATCAGGATGGGTCATAATCCTGTAACTGGAGAACTTTCAGGGAAGGCCACTGAAGAGAAGACGACACTGTGGAAGCAAGAATGTAGAAGTCTAGAGAACGCAGAAGAGAAAGGAGAAGACGCTGCCATGTGCAGGCCGCAGCCAGCCCCAAACACCATGATCTTCAGGGAAAAGGTATTGCCTTGCTGATGCCTTGATTTGGACTTTCCCTTGCCTCAAAACCTGGAGCCAATAAATTGGTATTGTTAAACCAACCCATCGTATGGTATTTGTTTTAGCAGCTGGGAAACTAAATCAGAGACTGAAAACCAGGGATCTTGACTGGGGAGGTAGAACAAAGGAGCCCCAAAACAATGGCAAGTCACTTGCCCATCCTGCCTCCGGCTGGGCCTGCCCAGCCTGAAGCACAGCAGGAGAGAGCTGAGAGGAGTTGCTGCTGACCAAGAAACACCTCTCAACAAGTCAGGATTGAGAAGCTCATTTCTCAGTAACGGACACTTTTAAAAAAGAAGAAGAAGGTTGAGAACATCTTCTAATGTACCGATCTGGTTTTATTCAAGGCTCTCTGTACCTCACTCTGGGAGACGAGCGGCCTTTTGGATAAGGCTTTCTTTCAAAAGCAACAAGTACAAAATGTTTGAGTGGTGGTAATTTAATTCTAACACCCCTCAGAATTCCCAGAAGAAACAAGATCCAGAGCAGTAGATGACTGAGTCATTCAGGCAAAATGGCATTAAGGGGACTGACGTCGGTAAATTGGCTCTTTCTGCCCTTCCCTAGCTTTAATTAATAAAAATCTCATGGAACATCTTAACCCTATGCTTGTCAAGCTCTGAAGCATCCATTGCTATTTCACCCCTTGGATTTTCTAAGAGCAGAACAAAAAGATATCCAATCCCAAGATAAAATCCCCTAAGTACTTTCGCCTGCTGCCAAGAAACTTGCTTTTTGGAAAGTAGGAATAAAATTAAGTTTGTAAAAGAAAAATACCAGAAGTAAGAAGGCTTGCTGCTGCTGTTTTCTCAAAAGTATCACCTTCAACATGTGGAAAAACTAGCAAGTCCATTTGTATTCCACTCTCCCTTTCCTGATAGCAAAACCAGCTGGGTTCTTCCCTCTGTTGAGAAAAGAATTCTAGTCCTCCAGCTCCGTGGCTCCCAAGTTGCCCACACCAGTCTAATAAATTACGTGTCCCAGTCTTAGAAACGAGAAAGATCTAGGCGCTATTTCCCTCTCAGGCCAAGCTCCCTACCAAGCTATCCAACCAGTTTGGCTTCGATGGCCCCAGAGGTGGAGCGTCTTTGTGAAGGCTTGTCAGCCCCTAGGGAGAGGTGAGGAATAAGATGTGGGAACAGCCCTCCTCTCTCTGCTGCTGCTTATCTGCCCACCGGGGGAGAAACACTCATAAGGAATAAGGATGTAAGATCCAGTGTGGTAAGTGGCATTAGAGGCCAACGAGGTGAAAGAGATGCCAGAGTAAGAAAGTGTAAGAGTACTTCCTAGAGTTTCCCACAGTATTCTTCATTCCTAATCAAACCCTCATATCACAGCACAAATCATTCCTTCAGAGGAGACAGTGGGGATACGGGTGCCAGATTTAGCAAGTTTAACACAGTTAAATTTGAATTTCAAATAAATGACAAATGATTTTTAGTGTAAGTATGCCCCATGCATACGTGAAATACTTTATACTTACAGCTTAGTGTATGTCCACTGCCATGAACAGAGACAGGTTGTACAGCTGAGAAGTAAAAGGGAACCGGGAGGTGGTGGAGGCCTGAAGCCAGGGACAAGGGCAAGTAAAGGGAAGCTCTTCCTTCCTGGCTCCACCAATTCCTGCCTGAAAGTCACCTGAATTTTGCTGAACTTCGGGTGCTTTAACTTTTACACAGGTGAGATTACTTCTTTTCACTAGGCTATTGGGCTGATCAAGGGAGACAATGCATGTAAAGCCCTGGCAGAGTGCCACAAAGTAAGTCGTTGTCGTTAATGGGATCATTCCAGCTCAGGGCAAGAAGGAAAGCCAGCGCTTCTGTGACTGTCAGATGCTCTGGGTGTTGTGTTGTGTTTTTGCTTGTCCCCTCTCCCCGCCAAGGCTGTGCCGCCTGGGAAATAGGAACATGGAAAGGTGTCAAAAATTGCCATTTATCCAACATCAGGGAAAATAGCTTGTTTCACAAATGTTCTTCTAATTTCTTGAAGACTAGGTCTCACCACGAAAAGTAAAACTGCCAGTTACATATCTGACCTAACATCTAACATCTGGATATCTGAAAGCTTCTAGATGACAATTTTTCTAGTTTGAAAATGGATTTTTGTGACTTTGCAAACTAAGACTGTGAACTTATCTATGTCATTTTAGACCTTCATTAACATTTCTAAATTGACTTATCCGCAAATTTTATTTACTTGTTGCTTACTCCCTTTGCAGGACCCAGCAACCATAGGTTTGCATGGCCAAGAACTACTTGAGAACCTTGGAAACTCTCTGTAATTTCTCTCAATTGGAACCATCATTTTGTGTTGATTTTCTTATTGAAATTTCATAACTAAAGAACTCAGCTGTGGGCAGCAAAGTCTTAAGCAGCAGCAGTGGCTTTTGTTCTTTCATTCAACCAATATTATGTATCGTGTGACTACAATGGGTCAAGTCCTAGAAAAACAGCAATGAAGAAAAAAAAGATGACAATCTCTGCTCTCTTGGAGCTTATATTCAAGGGGCATGGGCAGCAGGGAGATAAACAGATCTAACAGTTGACTCAGCTGAATGCCTCAAACATATGCCAGATCTGTCAGAAAAGCCTGGCACTCAAGAGATCAAAGGGATAGACTGAGAACATGGACACTGGGCTTGCTCACAGCTGTGCCCTGCTCCAGGATGTTCTAGACGACACCAGGCACCTAGCAAGAGGCGGCTGTGTTGGAAAATGAGTGGGACTGGGGGGAGGCCTGGGGGCTAGCAGAGGAACACAGGCAGGGGCTAAGCATGCCAGTGAGCAGAGGCAGGGCTAGAAGGTGTGGGGTGGGCATCAGCATCTCAGCCCTGGCTGGTTCTCGGAGCACCTCTGCAAGGCCTCATCTTAGGTGGCCCAGGGTGCAGATGGGAGGGTGGGCTCAGGGCACAAGACAGCGATGAGGATCTACAAGGGATGATCACAGCTCGAGCACGGGGATGAGGCAGTCATCCATTTTATCAATATTCTATTCAACATTCATCCTATCAATATTTATTGCGTGCCCACTCTGTACCAGGCGCTGTTTTAATTACAGGAGTTAGCGCAGTGGGTCAGCCAGACAAAACTCCCTCCCTAAAGGAGTTTGCATTTAGGGGTGGACAATAAGCACCATAGCTAAGTAAAACTAAGAAGGCAGTTAGGGAGCTCTAGGACGGGGTGGCTGAGCATTTAAATAGAGTCGTCGGGGAGGCCCGAGTGGGAAGGCGGCATCTCAGGTGTGACCTGAAAGGGGTGGTGGAGGGGGATCCAGCGGGGACCAAGGCCCAGGGTGGGGGGTGCCTTAAGAAGGGGAGGAGGCCGGGGTGGCTGGGTTGAGGAGCCGGAAGGAGGGCTGGGGGAGCCGAGGCCTAAGAGGCAGCGGGCGGGCGCTGCCAAGGTGGAGAGGCAGGCATGGCGATGTTACGGGTTGATTCGAGTCTCTCAAAGATACGTTCAAGTCCTAACTAACTCCTGCCCCGGTGAATGTGCCTCATGTGGAAAGAGGGTCTCTGGAGATGTGATTAGTTAGGATGAGGCCTGCTGCCCTTACAAGAAGGGGAGACCCGGACACAGACAGGGGACAAGGTGGAGATGCAGGAGGGAGATTCGGGTGACACAGCAAGGAACACCAAGGTCACTGGCAAACACCACAGCTAGAAGAGGCCAGAGGCTTTGCCCTTGCAGGTTTCACAGGCAGCAGCGTCCCATTCCGTGATTTCAGACTCCCAGCCTGTGAGACAATATATTTCTTTTGTTTTAAGCCACCAGTTTGTTGTACTTTGTTACAGCGCCTTAGGAAGCTAATGCACAGGGATACACAGCCCCTGAGTGAGCTTCAGATTTTACCCTCAACGAGATGGGAAGCCACTAGAGAAGTCTGAGCAGAGGAGAGCCAAGCCGCGAGGCAGCTTCAAACACCATCGCTGCGGCCGGCTCTAGGGAAGGAGGGAAATTTCTAAAATCAAGATGCCAGGAAGGCAGCAGGTGAGAGCGCCGTCGTGCTTCGGCGTCAGCCGAGCCCCTGGCCCCTGGCTTTGTACATTCCTCTGTCTAAGAAGATTGAGGGAAGAGCTGCAGGCAGATGGGACAAAGCCACCCGACCTGTGGGGAGATGAGCCAAGAGGGCAGGAGTCATGGAGATGGGTGGCTCTCCACGCCGCTGGGCGTTTAAAACTACACAGCAAGACTGCATCCGCAGCGATCCCGATTTAATTGTCTTTCAGGGAGGTCTTTTGATTAAGCTTCCCAGGCTGAGAACCACTGATGGGGGCCATTGCCAGCGGACACCACCAAGGCAGGAAGTGGGCACACACCCCTTTGTTACACAAGTCATAAGTATCCATTATGCTCAGCTGGGAGCTGCACTGCCCAGCCACATAGAAAGCTGAGCTCAGGATGCTAAGTTGCCCAAGATGATGGGCAGCCTTTTTTTTTTTTTTTTTAAGGTATTTATTTTAGTTCCTCTGCCAAAAGCAAAAGACATTCTTTGTTTTCTCTGCATGGGTTTTTGCCTTTTGTACCCCTAATAAATAGGACAGTAAATTCCACCACCTTATTTGTTTTATCAAATAGAAGAATGCCTGCCAATATCTGTTAGGCCAATATTATAGCTGCATTCCAGAACATCTTGCAGTGGCTATTTCTAACATGTTCTGGAATCTGTACTTAGGGTACTCAGTTTCTCAACCAACCCACATTTGAAATTGACTTGCTAGCGCACAAGCTTATCAAGGTTATTATGCCTGCTGAATGATTCATAGCAGGCGCAGGGGAGTACATTCTCTGATATTGCAATTATTTCAGTAATCTATAGAACCAAAGGCTGATGACAGAGCAATAAATGCTCTATTTTTGACTGACATTTCTGGTAGATGAAACAATACAAATGGTTTAAAATCTGTTGCTCACAAAGGATACGAGGTTGAAAGAACCATGCATGCCTGTAGCTTAATAAGCTGGCATAGAATGAGGGGATGTCTAATAGAGCTATGTCTATAATCTGGAGAAATGAAAGAGATGTCAATTTCATTGTTTGTCTGAAGCCTGGTCTTCAGGCCCTCTGCACAGCACAAACTGTCCATGAAATGCAGATTTCCCAGGCCTGGCCTCAGACCTTCTGAACATCTTGGCTGGGACCTGAGAATCTGCATTTAAAATAAGGACCTCAAGGTAAGACTCACTGAGAGGGAATACACCCCAAACAGCAGGGATTATATGCAAAAAATTAGAGTAAAAAGTTTTACAAGAATTGGGGTTTTTGCATAAGCCTATTTCTATATGCAATTAGTAGACATAAGCACCAATTTTCAGAGCAGAAACAGAGGTTCATCAGTGTGGTAATCAAGATGAAGAACTTACCCATCACCCCAAAAGTTTGAGTCCCTTGGAAACCGCTCCTTTCCCTCCCTGCTCATCCTCGTCACCAGAAGCCACAGAAATATCTGACATGACAGATTTGTTTTCTATTCTCTGGGATTTTAAATAAATGGAAAAATAGAGTATATAAGTTTTTCTCTGCTTCTTTCATTCAGCATACTTATTTTGAGATTTATCAATATTATTGTATCGCTAGTTCTTTCTTTTTTATTGCTGAGCAGTATTCCATAGCATAGATACATCATCATTTGTTTACCCATCCACTCATTGATGGATTCAGGACTGTTTACAGTTTGGGATTATTATAAATAAAGTTACTATGAATGCACACAAGTTTTGTGTGTACATGTTTTCATTTGTCTTGGGTAAATACCTAGGTGTGGAATGACTGGATCATATGGTAGATGTATGTTTAACATTTTAAGAAACAGCCAGACTGTTTTCCAAAAGGGTTTTAGTTATTTTACATTTCTACCAGCAATGTATGGGAGTTTCAATTCCTCCCAATCCTTGCTAAAACTTGGTATGGTCAATCTCTTTAAATGTCATCATTCTAAAATGTGTTAGTGGTACCTCATTGTGGTTTAAATGTGCATTTCCCTAATAACCATAACTTACGACTGGAAAATGTTATTCTGGTTTTCAAAGAGAAGGAAAGAATGGGCTATGAATATGAGAAGCAGTAAGGTTCAGCCCTTGTCAAAATTCCAGAACAGATAGTTGACCAAATAGTTAATAACTATTTAGAAAAGACTGGCAGAATCACTAGCTACCAACCTGGGCTTAGTATGAATGATTCATATTAAGCAAAGATTATTAATATTTTGATAAGGCTTTATTTGATCAGCTGATAAGAGAGATAAAGTAGGATGTCATCACTAAGTAAGGTCATCCAAACATGGCAATTGCTTTTCACTGTGAGACACACATGCTCCTAAGTTTTTCAATCCTGAGCATCTCTCTGTCCTTCTCTGTCTGCCAGCCTTGCCTGTCTCCTTCCTCTCATGCCGCTGCAGCAGAGGGGTCTCTTCGTGTATTGTTGGGTTAAAGCCCAGTCCTCCAACAACCTCATGTTTGATGACATTAATTTTTGTTTCAGTGTGTACTTTTCCATTCACAATGGCCCTCGTCCAATCTTCTACATGTTTTTCCATTTAATCTAGTTGTCAAGTCTGAATATTTTTTGACAAATCATTTGTACATCGCTTGCCCACAAATTTTTATAATTTTCTAACTGGATGGTTTAAGCATAATGGCCTATTATAAATGCTTATTTATTACAGTATCCATTGACTGTACAGTTTGGGAGCAATCGTGTTATCCCAGTGGAAAGGCTCATATCTGCTGATATATAATTGTTGTCTCCATCCCTTCTTGAATTTAAGAGGGCCGACCACAGGTACTAAACTTGGTTCAACTGTAACCTTATTCTCGGTTTCATTTCTGCCTCTTAATCCTAAAGCAGTTCTGAATTTAAGCAGGTCTTAATTTACATAGAATCTCTTATTATTAAAATTGAATAGCTTCCCAGACCTGCTCCAGTTGTCAGCAGGAAGCAAATTAGAGTGAATTTTCCTAAATGGGAGAGGCCAAAACATATCCTTTCAGATAAGACACAGTCATGGAGTTTTTCCCCAGAATGCTCCCAAGATGCTTCCAGAAATCAAAGTGCACTGTGTCTTGCTGCATATTTCTTCTCATAATTTCTGGAGGAGAAAAGTAAGCTTTTAACAGGGTAAGGAGAGGTAACTTTTTACCTTTTCAGTTAAAAAAGAAAACTAGAAAGATTGGTTACTAGAAATTCTCTCTCTCTTCTCCTAAATCAGTAAACTATGAACAAGACGGCTCCCTTATACAGTGGAAGGAGCTAGTAAAGAAACTGAGATCACTGAGCCTGAGCTTATTAAAAGAGGAATCTCGAGAAATAAAAAAAAAGTAAGACTCTTATGCAAATGTAAAAACAAGATCAGCTTGGAGACTATCTGTGTTGCTGGAAGTATAAGAAAATTGTGTTTTTCATGTTTTCTTTCAAGATTATTTTCCTTAGGTTATACATTGCCAAAAAACGTTCTAAATGTATTTAAGAAGCAAATTTGCAGTATCTGAAAAACAAGATCACATCCAAGGAAGGCCACGGGTATACCAATTGTCTATTCTCAGCCTAGGAGGTAGTCATTTTTCTAGTTTCTTTTGCTATTTTTTTTTTTTGCTTTGTTTTTTTAATTAACGCCCTGTAATGTGACTGAATAGACTTTAGAGCAGCATTTCCAAACTATAGCTTTTGTATCACAATCAGGTAAGGAGCCTGTTAAATGCAGATTCCTGGGCTCACCCCAGATCTCAGGAATTTCTGGGAAGAGAGTCCAGGAATCTACATTTCTACCAAGCTTCCAAGTGATCCCTGGGCCCACCGAAGTTTGAAAACTCCTTGCATATGAATACGCCCATTATGACCTGTCCTACATGCTGGTCCTTTGTGAGCAAGCCTTTGGTGTGGCTGTGGGACTAATTCATCTTAAACCTACCCTGAAAACTTTCTGCAATATGCCTAAGATGGCACCTGGCATACAGTAAGCACTCGGTAAATATTTATTTAATGAGGAAATGAATGAATGAATGTTTGCACACTCATCTTTACTACCCCTTCCTGCCCCTCAAAACCTCCTATGTGTCTCATCACAGTAATTAGTATTATTGTCCATTAGGATCTCTAACCCCAAAAATGGACAGGAATTCATGAAGTTGCCTTCTCATTCACATCTATTGGTCACTATATCCCCTCATGTTTGCACCATCTAGAATCTTCCCATTTACCTGTCATCCCTAAAGCTGAGTTATATGAGAGGTTATATGTTGGTAAAAGAAATAATAAATAAAAAAATATAAGGATAATGGACATGTATGTATGTAAGAATGTAACCTATAAATTTATAAAACATCATCCTACAGAGGGAAATCAGTCATTCATAATTTTAACACAATCCTTTAAAAAAAAAACCTTTTAGATCAAATAGGAAAAAAAAACAGCAAAGATTATAAAATATTTGAAAAACTTAATTAATAAGCTCCAACCAATAGAGGTATAGAAATCTACACCCAACAGAGCATACATAATGTTTTTGAGCAAACATGGAATAGTCACAAAACTTAATGTATTAAATCCCAAATGATTAACATCATCCAGACTATATTCTCTGTTTGTAATGCAATAAAATTAGAATTCAGTAACAGAGAATTTTTTTAAGTCTCCTATTCCTGGTACCTCAATAGCATACTATTGTGAACTCTTGGGTTAAAAAGAATACTATAAGGAAAATTACAAAATACTTAGAACTGAGACAAGAAAATACTGCATGCCAAAACTTTTGGAACACAGCTAAAGGAGTACTTGGAGGGAAATGTCTAGCTTGGAATACATTTGCCAGCACACAAGAAAGACAGAAAACAAACGTTAAATGGAAGAACTTTTATCATTGATATAAAGGCAGTGGCCACCAGAGGCTCTTAGGGGAGGGAGAGGGAAGAAGAGGTGTAACATGGGGACATTTTCAGCACATTGGAATTGCCCTGCATGACACTGCAGTGATGGATATAGGCCATTATATGTTTTGTCATATCCTACAAAATTGTGCAGGACAGAGTGTAAAC
>JAQZBX010041288.1:0-11909 GCA_029593785.1 Cabassous unicinctus
TTAAAAACTCACGGTTCTGGTTCTGTCGTCGTCGCAATTTCTCTCTTTTGTCCCTCTCTCCTCTCGGTGGTATGCAGTCTTCCCCTGCTGTCCTAAACCCTAGAATATCTATTTTGGGTCTGTTTCAGCCTGTTCTCTAGCTATTTTTCTGGAGAAGAGATTCCTGTGTGTTACTAGTCAGCCATCTTCCCGGAAGTCCTAATTTTTTTTTTTTAATCACACAATATGTTATACAATATATTTGGTTCATAGTAATGCATTCATACAGTATTTGTCCTTTTGTGTCTGGCTTGCTTCGCTCAACATAATGTCCTCCAGGTTCATCCATGTTGTCATATGCTTTACAACTTCATCTTACAGCTGCATAATACTCCATTGTGTGAATATTCCATTCGTCTGTTGATGGATACCTGGGTTGTTTCCAATTTTTGGCAATGGTGAATAATGTTGCTATGAATATTAGTGTGAAGATGTCTGTTTGTGTCACTGCTCTCAGTTCTTCTGGGTATATACCCAGTAGTTTATCAATAACTATTAACTTAAACCCTATCAAATTTTTAGAACTATCTTCCAGTTTACAAAAATACAGAGGATAAAGAAACGTATCAAACTGATACCAGGCAATTGCAGAATGCGAGACATTCTACAAGACAACTGGCCTAGTCTCTTCAAAAATTTCCAGGAATGTGGGCAAAGGACTTGAATAGACATTTCCCCAGAGAAGATATACAAATGGCCAGTAAGTACATGAAAAGATGTTCAACATCATTAGCCATTAGGAAAATACAAACAAAAACCATATCAGATACCATTTCACACCTACTCAAAAGGTTATTATTTTAAAAAATGAAAAATAGTAAGTATTGGTGAGGATGAGAAGAAAATAGGAACCCCTGCACATTGTTGATGGGATGTATAATGGTGCAGCTGCTGGAGAAAGCAGTTTGGCAGTTTCTCAAAAAGTTAAAGAGAACTACCATATAACCCAGTGCGACTGTTTTAAGCTGGATTATGTTCTTAAAGTTAATCCATTCCTGTGGGTGTGGACCTATTGTAGTTGGGACCTTTTGATTAGGTTACCTCAATAAGGCATGGCCCAGGGTGGGTCTTAATCCTCTTAGTGAAGTCCTTTATAAATGGGATGAACATAGAGAAAAAGAGAGAAAGCCAGGGAAGCACGGAAGCTGAAAGCAAAGAGACCTGGAGGAGAAGGGAGAGACCAGCAGGTGCCACCATGTGCCTTGCCAAATGACGGAAGTCTAAGATTGCCAGCAGCCGGTCTTCTGGGAGTAAGCACCACCTGATGATGCCTTGATTTGGACATTTTCATGATCTCAGAACCGTAAAGCTTGCAAGCAAATAAATCCGCATTGTAAAAACCAACCCACTTCAGGTATATTGCATTTCAGCAGCCTAGCAAACTAAAACATCCAGCAATCCCACTTCTAGATATATACCCAAAAGACTTGAAGGGAGGGACTTGGACAGATATTTGTATACCAATGTTCATAGCAGCAATATTCACAATAGCCAAAAGGTAGACGCAACCCCAATGTCCATCAGCAGATGACTGGACATTGAAACTAGACTCAGCCTTAAAAAGGAATGAAGCCCTGATACATGCCCCTATATGGGTGAACCTTTAAGACATCTTATTGAGTAAAGTAAGTCACACACAAAGGGACAGCTAATGTATGGCTCCACTTATATGAAATAGCTAGAATATGCAAACACACAGTGTACAGATTGGGGGAGATGGGGAGTTACTGCATAATGGGTGTAGGATTTCTATTTGGGGTGATGGGAAATGGATCTGATAATAGATGGTGGTGAGGGTAGTACAATATTGTGAATGTGATTAACCCCACTGAATGGTATGCTTAGGCGTGGGAGCAACGGGAAAGTTTATGCTGTATATATATTTCCGCATTTAAAACAAAAACAAAAAAACAACAGAGCAACTAAAGAGATAATTAAATGTAATACATCACGGATATAATAGTTGAGGAGAAAAGGACTGGAATATAGACTATAAGGTTTATCTCAATGTTAAAGTTCTTGAACCTGGTAACTATACTTAAGGTGGTTATACAAGGGAATATCCTTGTCCTTAGGAAATGTACACAGAAGTATTGTTTGTTCTAGGAACATGATATATACACCCACTCTTAAATGTCTAGAAGATAGAGAGATAGAGATAGATTAGATAGATAGATAATGAGGCAGGTTAGTATAGGGAAAGGAGGAAAAGACAAGTGAAAGCTGGGAGCAGGCAGAGAATATGGCCATGAGACCCCACCCAGAAACCTCCAGAGGGAGGGCGGCTACTAAGACTAAAGCTGGAAAGAACCCGCTGAGACCCTGGCCAGGAAGTCCCATTTGGAACTCTTTCTGGGGTCAAGGGGAGGCCCCAAATAACTCCAAACAGGCCTCCTCACTGGTCCTGGATAACCCCAAACAAAAGGCCTTATCACTCGTTAGAGCTAACAGGTGGGGCAACCAAACAGAAGGGCAAAGAGCTGGGGCTCCTCCCCGCAACATTAGGAAAGGGGAGGAGTGGATAAGGGCTTTAATAAAGGCATTCCCACAATCCCAAACGCTCCTCTTTGCCTGGAGGAGCCTGCATCCACATCTTGGGTGTGCGCTTCTTTTCTTTTCTCTCATTTCTCAATAAACTCTTTTACTGGCCTAACTAAACTGGCATGTTCTTAAACTCTCTTATACGACCTAGCCAAGAACCTAGAGGAATCCAGCATCCCCCGACTACAGATAGACAGTCACAGGAATTGATGCATAAGATAGTAAGTTTGAAATTATTTCAGAATAAAAAGCTTAAGAAAATAATAAATAAATAGGGAAAAAGGAGTTACAATAATGGAAGGGGAAAAAAGGTGAGAAGACTAAGATCAAAGAGAGATAACTAAATATGTGATTTGGGGGAAAGAGGATAGCTATAAATAACATTGTGGGCACTATTGGGAAATCTTAATATGGACTACATATTAGAAGATATGGAATTTCTGTTAATTTTCTTAAAGTTGGGGGAAAAGATTGATTTTGTATGTATCTAAATTGCCAACTAAACCTAAAACAAAGCATACTAATACTATACTAATGCAATGATCACATAAGAAGTTAAATCATTCTATGGTTATTCCATGCCCCTCCCCTCCCCCAATCATTATTTGATTTTTGGAATCAAGAATTACATTTACTTCTTTATCTATAATTTCGTGGTAGAGCTTTAAATATATATATATACACACATATATAATCTTCCTGTTGCTCCTGCACCTAGTCTTTGAATGGCTTTCTAAGGGTCTTCAAGGTCAAGTCCAAATTCCTCATGCTTAGCACAACTTAGAACTGAGTCCTTAAATCCCTGCCCCAGGCCTCAGCAATTTCAGTCCTTGCCACTCCCCAACACGAGCCATTGTGAACTGTCCTAGCAGTCTTCTAGAAGCAACCAAACTCTCAGATACTGCTGCTCCTATAGCCTGGAATTTAAGAATAAAATCCAATGGATTTAGAAAGGAAGTTTCCTACCACAACAAAATTAAGAGCTCGGGGAGGAAAGAGAAGTGAAAGGAAGGAAAGACAGAAGGGGAGAGAAGTACAGGTAGGGGGAGGGGAAACGAGTCAAAGACCAAACTCAGTTGTGCCACCTCCTCTTTACATGCAGCATTCTATGGTTGGCTGCACTGTGGCTCTATTCAATTACATTTCTCCTAGGCTCATCAGAAGAAAAAACCACTAATTCCTGAGACTGGCATTATTCTCAGACAAAAATCAACGCCCAGGCCTGCACACCCCAGTCAAAAAAACTGAAGACGTTCAGGAGTGAAAACTTGGTAAGACCAAAGACCTCATGACACTGATCCTATGTTGGCATCTACAAAGAACTGAAATGCAACAAAAATTAAATTACTGTGATCTGTAATAGATTTAGTGCTTTATTTTTGAATATTAACAAGGTTGCCAGAGGGAGTAAATTTATCAAGGGATAAGAATTCTAACAGTACCTCCTAGTTCACTCAGAGGCCAATTAACATTTCCCACCACACCCAACAATTGACTCTCTGGGTGCTCAAAGTTGCTTTATAACCCTGTGGATTTATCAGCAGATGCTTCTGCCCAAAAACCTCTTACATCATCAGTGCACTAGGGGTTTAGCGTATTGGGAGGCAAAACCTGAACTAGTATAACTTACTGCCTGAGCAAATTGAAGATGTGTGTTTTGTTTTGTTTCTTTTGCTGTCTGAAGAGCCAGGACATGCTCTCTGAAGATTAGAAGTACATCTAATGTGGCTATTTGATTTTTAGACTCTTTTCTCACCTTGGTTTTTTCCTTCTCACATTTATTTTTAAAATCAGCAAATGCCTAACATTCATAAATTGTCAGTAGCCATCTGTGCTTCTCACAAGTAAATCACTGTTAAAAGAAGAAAAATCTTCAGCTTTAGACTTTACTTCAACAACCTGGCAAATCATTAAAGAAGTGAGTGATTGCATCTTTACAGCAGAGTCACTGCATTATAAGCCACCCTAAAATAAACCTAGAACTTGAATTTAAATGACTGTAGGTCCTGAATCTTCATGTTAAGGGTTTTTATTACTGCCTCCTTCCCACCCCCCCATTCCCCACTCCAAACAAAACTTGAGGCTTTCTGGACCCCTGCTCATAAAATGACTCATTCCACTAATGTGGTAACTGACAAATCCGTAACGGAGTAAAATGTTATCAGATAAAAAGTGAATCGAAAAAGTTGTTGTTAGGAGAAATGCTGTTAAAGATTTAAAATAAAAGAAAAAGTCACCTAAAAGAAAAAAAATTATCAGGTACCACCAACAACCTTCTACCCAAATTACCCCTCTAAGTGAATCCGCAGACTTTCTTGAAGTATCTTTTACTAATTTGTGGTTAGAGCACAGTACACTCAAGAAAATGATGCTCACAGCAGGACACTAATACTAAGTAATTTTATGAGATTATGTCTGCATTTATGCTAAATAATTTATGCCGGGAGCAGTAATAAAAGCAGAGATGAAATTAATCTATTGATTGAAGATTGTACTTATCCCTGTCAAAAATCAAAGAAGGACGAATTTAAGACCTAGCTCAATATGTACCCACCAGTTGAGCCCTTCCTACTTCATAAGGTCCCGCTGTGCTTATGGACTACACTTTTGGCACTTAGTTGTGCAGTGGCTGTGTGTGAACCCCAGACTGTGTGTGAAGGCCCACAGTACCAGGGACAGAGCAGAATAAAAAGACAACCTGGGGGTGGGGGGCAGGTGGAGAGGAGAGAATAAAACGATAAAGTGAAAGTTTTCACTGTTTTAAAAATTTTTTAAAGCAAGGTTAAATAGCACTCATACTCTGTTTTTCATTTAACCCCAAGTGAAGTACAAATTCATCTAGAGCAGGGGTTCTTAACCTTTTTTGTTCCACGGTCCCCTTTGTCAGTCAGATGAAAACCACGGACCCCTTCCTAAGTCCACACTACTGTGTATTATTTAATAAATATATCACACCCGCACCAACACAGCCCCACAAGAATGGTTTTCTTGAATTTCAATTCAAGCTCAAGGACTCCTTGTTTAAGAACCCCTGATCTAGAGTATAAGTCTTAAAGTAATCTCCCTCCCAAAAGTATGACTCTGAAGCCTAAAACACTGATAAGCTCCTTCTCCCAGCCTCAGCCCACCCATTTATTATGCCCCATCCCCACCTCAGCTTCCCCAAGGCAGCATTTCCAGGAAAACACAATTCTTTATTCCACTGACAACTTTAGCATTAGCTAAGGGGTACTAGTATTTTTATTTTTTATTCCCTTTCCCACAATATAGACTGTAAACACACCCAAATGTAAAAGTCTCTGAACCCAATGCAAATGTTTGTTGGCAATTATGTTAAAGGAAGGCTTAAGAACAAGTGGTAAAATGAATGAGGAATGTGATTCTACTCATTCTATTTCTGATTTCTGAACTTGAGTTGTCTGCATAGGGAAAGAGCAGAAATTGTTTTTTCTTATGCAGCTGAATGGATGAAACAAAAAGCATATATAATCAGAACACTACAAAACAAGTGTCACATCCTCCTGTATTACATATATATTTGGCTAATGTGATAGGTGAATTATCTTTGAAATCATATATTAGCATGTGCTATAAAAGACATTTTCCACCTTTGGACACAAAGTAAATAAACTTATTTCTTCAGAGCAGAGGAGAGTAGAGAATCAGATGACACTGGAAGAAGGCTAGCTCTCACCCCTCCTGATATACCAATTAGATACAGCCCATGGCTCCTGGGCTAAATAAAAAGATGAATGTCAACTAAATTAAAAGACAGCCCAAGGGAAACAAGGTAGGAAAAGCAAAACCAATCCAGAAACTCAAACAGAATTACATGCGTGTCACTGCATTCTTTACAGCCCAGGACAGGTGAACAATAACTTGGCTGGACAAGAGTTTAAGCCCTGAGTTTACTCATGGACTGTTCCAAAACTGTAGGTGCCTTCCTGCTGTAGCCAGGAGTTTCTCCCCACACAGGGGGCCAGCAGATACCCCCATCAGTGTGGGTGATGCCTTTCAAGGAGAAGCCTTATCTCACGGCTATGAGACCTGAAGAAAAGCCCACCAACACCTGCTTGATAAAGCAAATAACCATTGAGCCCTGGAAGCCTCCAGGACTCATCAGGTCTTTGGGAGGAAGAAGTGAGACAGACACATAACAAGGGCGCATTCTTCTCAGACTTCTTTCTTGCAAAAGTCTTAATCAAGAAGAAAAGTAAGGGTTACAGGGTTTCACTGAATTTCTATGACGTAGGTGTTACTATTCCCATTATATAGAAAAACAAGCTGAGAATTAATCATCGCTTTGATCTGGCTTAAAAGCTCATGCTATTTCCACTTGGATGTTTGTCTTTTAGTATTCACACTTTTACTTAAAATTTTTTTTTGTTCACTAAGCACTACTATTATAGCCTGAACCTGAAACCCTTGCCTAACTCAGTGATTAAAACAAATCCTCTAAGGCACTGGATTCAACTCTGAGTCATTTAAAGTCCTCTTCTTCCCTACTATCAACCCAAATTTGACCAAGAGTCAAGTATTATCTAGTGAACACAGTACCAGAAAGGTGGATATTACCCTCAACTCAATTACTAAATATTAGTAATTTCCCTTGGAAAATTAAATTTCCTTTTAAAAATTGTCCTTAAAAAATCATAACTATATTGGCCTTGGTCTGAAAACATCTAAAATTAAACTAAGGTTAAAAAGGAAAAAAATCTGCTGAGAGCTTGGAAATCCTCGGCCTCCATAGCCACTTAAATATAAACATTGTCATTGCCCTTACTGCTAAGGGACAAAAGTAAAAAGTCCTCAGAGTTCCTGGAGCCTAAAGCAAAGTCCCCTCCAAGCACCTATATAGATACATTAATTCCTACTAGATGGTTACATTAAAAAAACACACACACACAAAACACAAAAACAACACAACCCTAGGGCCAAGACCCAAAGTTAACCGCAATACAAAAGGAGAGAACAATGGATACTTTGATCTTCCCTTTCAACTTTCATTATGGCTGATTGTTTTCAGCATCACTGGGATGACTCAGTGCAGTTATGGGAAATGACCTGAAAGGTCTACTGGAAACTAGGCTAAACCAAGGCTGCCTCTTGAAAATAACCACTTCCCTGTCATTTTCTTCTCCCCACAATTTTTTTTAATTATAAAAAAGATATATATATACATACATACATATATATATATTTTGCAATCACCAATCTTGAAATGAAGCCAAAACTTTTCACTCTATCCTTCACCACTCTCTGCCACCACAGTAGAGCATTCCTGAGCCTTGCTAATGATACCAACTGTTGGTTAAACAAACAAGGCCTTGTTCACATGTCAACTGAGTTTTCAGTGGACTAATTCCTAAACCCAAGGACAGCCAGGTTTTCCCTCAATGCACATTAATGCCATAAATTCTGCTGTTATCAAGCAAAGAATGAATAGGTTTTTTTAGGAGATATGGTAAATAAGTCATTTTGTCACTCCATCTGCCCTGAAGAAACAAACATTATAAGACTTGCCCCAAGTTCAGCAGTTTAGTGTACCTCTCAAGTACCTCTCACTAAATAAAGCATTTTTTTCCATTTCCAGAAGGAATCTATCCCAACTTGACTGCTACCTTTAAGCTATCTCTTTTACATGGTTTTTGTCTATTTCAATAAGGCACAATAAGCTTATCCATTGATTAAAAATGCCATATAATATCATATAATCCACCAAATCATTTTAGCCAGAAACTTAATATCATTGTCATTATTTTACTAGTAGTACAAATAAATGAAATGGCAACATGGGTTGAAGAGCCACTTCAACAAACTCTTAAAGCTTCCGCAACACATAGGCCATGATTATTTTGGAACACAAGGCTGAATTACAGAGATCTCTCTGTAGCTAAGAATTCCTCTTAGAAATAAGACCCAGAAGAAAGGTTTATATTATCAAGGAAGCTTTAAAAAAAATAAAAAGCTACATGTAAAAAGTAGAATTATAACTTAATAAGATTATAGGCAGTAAATAATAAATCTTAAATCAAGGGACATTAAGTTTCTGTATTTAAAATTCAATTAAGAATCAGCAGTGCTACATGTGTCCATAATCAGAATCAACACTCCAAAAGTGGCAAAATATTCTAGACTAAGCTACAGTCGCTCTCATGTTAATGCTGGAGGGTCCCAAGGCTCAGACCTTGCGCTTGTCCATTTACACTCACTCCTGATTCTCATCCAGTCTCAAGACTTTATAATTTAGATGTCAGTTCTGACTTCTACCCTGAACGCCAGCTTTGTCTAACAATTGCCTACTCGACATCTCTACTTGGATATCTAACAGTCTTCTCAGACTTAACTTGGCCAAACTAAATTATCGTCCTTCCCACCCACAAACCTACTCTACCAGCTGTCTTCCCATCCTTTCACCTCCACTCTTTTACAGTCCATTCTCACATAGGCAGCCAGAGGCATCCTTTTAAAACAGAAGTCAAATTATCACCTCTCTATCAAAAACATCCAATGAATTCTCATCTCGTTAAGAATAAAAGTCTGGACAAGGGTCTACAAGGCTCTAAATCAGGAGTCAACAAACTTTGGGGATATCAACTGGTTTTGTTAAATAAAGTATTATTGGAACGAAGACATGCCCATTTGTTTACATATTGTCTATGGCTTTTTCTGCTGCAAGGCAAAGTTGAGTAATTGCCAGAGATACTGCAAGGCCTAAAATATTTATATCTAGTCCTTTATAGGGTAAGTTTGCCTGCTTCTGCTCTAAATGTTCTGCATCTCACTCTCACCTCTCTGGCCATCTCTTTTTACTCTCTACCTCACTTACTCTGCTCCAGCCACACTAGTCTATTTTCTGTTCCACAAACATCCCATGCCAGCTCACACCTCCAGGCCATTGTACATGCTGTTCTCTAAGCCCAGACTGCTATCCTTCCAGAAACCCACAGGGCTTGCTCCTGTACATCCTGAAAGTCTTTACTCAATTGTCACTTTCCAACCTTTCCTAACCTCACGACTTAAAATTGCAACGCCCCCCCAACATACATCCGCACTTTCCCCCTTCTTTATCTTTCTCCATAGCACTAATCATCTAATGTAACATATAATTTCCTTTTTCATTTGTCTGACTTGACCCCTACACACTAGAATATAAGCTCCATGAGTACAGAGATTTTTGTATGTTTTGTTCATGTATCCCAGTTCCTAGATGGGATACAGTAGTGCCTAATAAATATTTGTTAAATATAGTTGAAAGAGTACACTTAGTATAGTGAAGCCTAAGGCAAAAAATCAAGATTTCTTTTCTAATTGTCGGGAGGGAGGAGAGAAATCAAATGATTAATAAAAGAGATGGGAAAAATAAGGACCTGTATTTAAAAAGATTATTAAAATACAATTTTGGCTTATAAAACACTCCAAATACAGACAATACCTCTAAAGCTAAAGGTAAATTTCTCAATTAAAAAATTAGATACCAATCTAAAGTTTCAATTAAGTGTAAGTAACAAATAGCAAATATGCTCACAATTTAAGATATATCCCACTAAACTTAATTTTTTTAAACAGATATCTTTTTTTTTTTTTAAGATTTATTTTATTTATCCCCCACCCCCATTGTTTGTGCTCACTGTCTGCTCTCTGTGTCTGTTCGCTGTGTGTTCTCTCGTTTTCCCTTTAGGAGGCACAGGGAACTAAACCTGGGACCTCCCATGTGCGAGAGAGGCACTCAATCGCTTGAGCCACCTCAGCTCCCTGCTTTGTGTGTCTCTCATTGTGTTTCCTCTTTATGTCTCCTGGTTGCATCACCTTTTTGTGTCAGCTCACTATGCCAGCTCGCAGTCTTGCTCGTCCTCTCTAGGAGGCACTGGGAACCGAACCTGGGACCTCCCATGTTGTAGGAGGGAAGTTCAATCGCTTGAGCCACATCTGCTTCCTTGAACTTTATTTTTAATCTTCAGAAGTTAACATCTTAATTTATGCACACCCTATTATTCTACTCCACTATCCCATAAGTACTGCTTTTATTCCACCTTCTTAGCTGCAACAGCAGAACTAGAGAAAAAAAATTCCCATTTCGATGTAGTAGGTTAAAGAAATGGTATAAATTAGTGAAAAATAAACCAACCCTGTGCTAACAAAATTGACAATTCTAGTTCTTAGAAACAATAGTTAAAAGAAGAAAAATTTAATGTATCATGCAAGAGAAGATGAAAGAATGATAGTAAATTCTTTGTCCCACAATCAAGTAAATCTGAAAGGCCAATTTGTAAGAACTCCAGGTTTTGAACTTACCAACTAAAGTAACAAGCCAATAAAAAAAATAAATAAATAAATAAAATAAATAAAGTAACAAGCCAGCCATACATACAGGCAGAGAACTTAACAATCACAATATTGATATTTAATAATACTAACATAACGACATGAACTCCCCAACTAATAATGCATTAGTTTATGTTTAAAAAAAAGCTTAGAGAAACATGCACCAGGATATTCAATAACAGTTATTTGGAGGAACAAGTGGGATTATGCAGGACTTTTGATTTTTTTAGATAATTCTGTAATGTTTGATTTTTGTATAGCTATCTTCCTCTGTAAGCAGAAAAATAAAGATATATATAAATGATATAGAAGAGTGAAAATAAGCTTGTATAAAGCAAATAAAAATTCTCAACTAAAAGTGATGAATGAAGCACTATTTTAGAACTTGTTTGGTTTCACATACAGTTAATGTTCAGCCTAGAGGTTGCAAACTACCTGCAAGCAAACATGGTTGTTTGGCCTACCAGATGTTTTCTGTTTTTCCTTTTGTCTTTAAACTGTGAATTAATTGCCAGGTAAATCATTTAATCCTTAAAAGTATCAATTTTGGAGGCAGGCTGCCTCAGGTTAAATCCTAGTCAGCTGAATGAATTTGGGCAAATTTAACCATTTTGTGCCTTAGTTTCCTTATCCATAAAATGGGGATAACAATAGTATTATCTCATTCAGGATTAAATGTGTTAATATGTGTAAAATGCTAAGAATAAAGCCTGGAACATAATAAGCACTATATTTATTTGAATGTTTGCTCTTATTACTATTCACATAAAAATCTAGATTTCCAGCTTCTCTTGAAAAACGGGAAGATCTAGCAACAACAGGCCCACGATTTCAACTTTGATACAATCCTTAGAAGCTGTGTAGCTTAGCAGCTGTCAACTTTTAGCAGCACACACTCTCTCTCGTTGACCCTCGTCTCGTTGACCTGCCTAGTCCCTACAGGCACCAGCATTTAGCGTTTAGACCCTCTGATCTAAGGGAAAAAGAAAAATCCTTTAGAAAAT
>JAQZBX010041288.1:12009-22499 GCA_029593785.1 Cabassous unicinctus
AAAACAAAACAGACAATGAGCAAAAAACAAAAACAAACAAAAAAAGTCAATACAGCTTAATAGTTAACAGGCTGGCCTCCAGAATAAGACTGCCTGAATCTGAGCGCTGGCCCTGTCATATAGTGACTGTGTAATCTTGGTCAGATAAGACTCTGCACCTCAATTTTCTCAGGTATAAAATAAGGAAAATAAGTGTGCCACACAATATTACTGTGACAAAAGAAAGAAAGCAAGGCAAATTTGAAGACGTAAATGACATAAGAAAGAGCCACTTACTGGTTCAAATAATTCTACCCCAATTTCCCAGTGAAGGTGAGGCAGCATGAGGTAAGATTAGTCTTTCATTCACTTCAGACCGAGATCTGAGCCCCAACCCTCCTCATCTGCGTAGTCTTGAGCACATGACTGAACTTCTTACAGGTCTGTGAGGCTTAGAAATAAATGTGAAACCTAACTTAGTGATTAGAACAAAATGAGCCTTCAATAAGTTAAAAAGATAGTAGAGACTTCCCATGCTCTTATTATTTTATCCCTACTGTTACTCTGAATACCACACTGTTCTTCTGTATACTGATCATGAAGAGAGAAAAACAATTTCTAAGCAACCTTTAAACTCCATGACAACATTAAAGACTTAACACTCCAGGAAAATCCCAATTTAAGCACTTAAACACAGCATACCACATTAGGTGAATGCACTTAACAACACTTTGTTAAGATGTGTCATAGTTGAAAGGCAGACACGAGTAAGCTAAGATGCTCGTCACAGACCTAGCAACACTTTCTCCATGCTACCACCTTCAAAAGGAGCGTTAGTAGGTGTGGCAGGTGGCCTCTCAGCTCACATCACAAACCCAGTGGCTTCAAACATTCCTTCTGCTTTCATGGCCCATCACAATACAGTATTTCCCAACCAACCAGAAAACAAAAAGCCCTGTGGCTTAGACAGAGTCCATGTGAAAGCTGCAGGGATAGCTGCTGCCGAGCTCCTGAAGGTAAGACCCTGAGCGGCCAATCAAAATGCCATGGCAGGGAAGAAAAATGCTGGATTCAAGCCTGAAGCCCAGTGCCCAACCAACAATCAATTACTTGTCCCATTCCCTCCTGTCTGTCTCCTAGCAGCTGTCTACCCTGACTGTGGTGTAGAATATTTTAAGTTTTATGAAGTGAAAATTAGGACTCGGAGGAGACTGTCCCAAACAATAGCTAGGAAAGTGGGAAAGTAACAGTTACTATCCCAGAAATCTAATGCTATTCACACTAACAGTCAGATCCACCCTAAAGAGCTCTCAAAAACCTCCTGACATAGACATTTCTGGATAATTTTTAAAACCTTATTATTTAAGAGTAAGAGAAAAGAAGCCTTCTCTGAATTGACGCTTTAGTTAGAGTGGGTGAAAAGCTTTCTACAAGATAAATGTGAAGGAAAAACGGCAGCATCTGAGCATTGCAGAGGGATTTCTTCTATTAACTGGTCCTGAGCTGATGCTGGAATAATCTTCGCGGACTCAGGAATGATGGGAAGGGAGTACCATTTAGAAAGTCATGCATTATTAAGAAGAACTTTGGCATCAAAGCAGAATGATTTGGAAAACAGGAAAATGTCTGCAGAGTAAGAGAAAATAGCAAACAGCTTAAATAATTTTTTGGCAGTGTCATACCATTCAGAAATGTCTACTCTAAGTCATTTTTCTTCTAAGCTGTCTTGCTCTCTTTTAACCCTTAGCTTCAGCCCTAATTCTGATCTCTTTATGTCCTTCATAAATTAAAAATGGTTATTTACCTTCTCTGAGTGGATTTCTTTGTGTTAATTTACCCCCATCAGCTTAAGGAACGACTGTACACGAGTTAATCACAATGAAGACAGACTGCAACAGTACTGCTCTGGAGAGCCCAAGAAAATGAAACACCTGTTTCTAGAAATCAAGAGTCTGTCTTCTCAACCCTAGAACAAGTGAACAAGTGACCTAACCTCCAAATTCACAGAAAGCTAGCTAATGGTGAAAAGTTCTACTTACTCTTTTTTTTTTTTTAATTAACTACTGTTTTTTAAAAATACACTTTATTATTTTTTAAAGATCTATTTCATTTATTTCTCCCCTCCCCGCCCTTTACTGTTTTTCACTCACTGTCTGCTGTTTGTCTTCTTTTTAAAAAGAGGCACCAGGAACCCAACCTAGGACCTCCCATGTGGTAGGAAGGCACCCACCCAATCACTTGAGCCACCCCTGCTCCCTGCTTGTTGTGTCTGTCACTGGGTTTCCTTGCTGTGTTCTCTTCATTGCGTCATCTCGCTGTCAGCTTGCTGCACCAGCCCATCACGCCAGCTTGCTGTCTTGCTCATCTTCTTTAGGAGGCACTGAGAACCAAACCCAGGACCTCCTATGTAGTAGGCGGGCACCCAACTGCTTGAGCCACATCCGCTTCCCGTTTATTATTTATTTATCTTCTCCCCCGCCCCTCCCCCCAAGACTCCCTCATCTGTTTGCTTGTTGTTTTTGCTCACTGTTTGTCTTCTTTAGTAGGCACCAGGAACCGAACCCGGGACCTCCCATGCAGGAGGTGAGCACTCAACTGCTGAGCCACATCTGCTCCCTCCACTTACTCTTATAACCACTTTAGGCCCCCAGTATTTACCATCAATTATCAGGAAGGAATGAAGCTGGAACATGGTGAAAAACAATGACTTGAGTAACTCAAAATTCAATTCCACTTCTCTAGTAATATATCAAGATAGGGAAACTAATGCTTCTCTTTAGACTAGTGGGTCTCAATCAGGGGCAATTTTACCCTCCAGGGGACATTTGGCAATACCTGGAGAGATTTTTGGTTGTCACAACTGGGGGAGGGTGGTGCTACTGGCACTACTGGGTAGAGGCCAGGGATGCTGTTAAACATCCTGCAATCCACAGGACCCCCACCCCACAACAAAGAGTTAGTCAACCCAAATGTCAATAAGCGCCAAGGCTTAGAAACTCTAGCTTAGAGAAATCATTTGACTTCTTTGGGTTAATACTTTCTTTTAAATTAACCATTAATATTGTTAATATAAAAATGTAAGTTTACATTAGCTGACTGAAGACAAATATTACAATTCCAGAACACACCATGAAGGTGAATATCCCAGGCCCTCAGCTGCATCTTCTTCAGGGTTACCCCCTAAGAGTCTAGACAAACCAGAAGTAGACAGAACCTGACCAACCTGAGCCTTACCAAAACCACACGCCAGCCTTGGCCAACCCAGTCCCCAATAAGACAAATGGGATCGGTCCCCATCCTTAGCCCTCTTTAGAAGAGAAAATCATCTGGAGCTGCTGCAATTTTTTCTACACAATGTCTAGTGTTCAATCAATAGCATCAGGCATGCCAAGAGGCAGGACCAAATGACTGAAAATCAAAAGATAAAATAGACTATAGGAAAAGATCTACAGGTGACCCAAATATTGGAGTTATCACTCATGGGCTTTAAAAGTACTCTATTCAAGATAATATGTAGAGGGGAAAATTATAAAGAGAAAAGATAGAGAATTTCACCAGAAAACTGAAATCAAATAAAAATTCTTGAACTGAGAAATACAGTAATTGAAATTAAGAAGTAATAGATGGGTTTAATATCAGATTAAACACAGCAGAAAAAAAGAATTAGTGAACTAAAAATCCAATCAAATACCTAAACTAAAGTCTGGGGATACTGCGGTGTGTGGGGGGGGCAGCAGAATAAAATATACTCAATACAATAAAATATTTGTATGGAGTGCTAACCCTAGAAAGTATTTTACCAAAACAGTGTTTATATACCCATTGGATAGTATATGCAGAAATAAACACAGGTGCTAACTGTTTGACAATTAATTATACAGGGTTTATGTTACATGATCATTTCCATGACAGTATATTTAGAAAAGTAATCTTTAGATGCAGAGAAAAAGACATTGAGAGATTCTTAACGGATTAACGATGACAAATACAAAAATTCTTAGCTCTCTATCAACCTCAAAGTTAAAATGACAAAGGCAGTAGTCAGATTTGAATGGTAACTAGAACATTGAAGGTACTAATTTCTAACATTTTTACCAACATTTTACTGATTACATTCACCATGTTGTGCTACTATCACCAGCATCCATTACCAAAATATTTCCATCACCAATCCATTCTTTTTTTCTTTTTTTTAAGATTTATTTTGATTTTTTTGTAAGATAAATGTGAAAGAAAAAAGTTCAAACATACTACTACAAAGCTGAAAGAATTTTACAGTGAACACCCATCTACCCATCATCTTGATTCTATTACTAATTTGTTCATCACAAATCTATCCATCAACCATCTATCACCCATATTATTTTCTATGCATTTCAAAGTAAACTGCAAAAATCAGTACTTCCCTCTAAATCCTTCAGCATGCATACCATTAAAGATCAATATTTGTATATATTCCTTTTGATGTAAAATATTATACAACAAATAAGTATACATTTGCTGAGTTTTAACAAACGCACTCGCTTCTGTGACCCAAACCCCTGTGAAATAATGTAACACTGCCACCAACACAGAAAGTTTCCTCACGGCCCTCCCCTGTCATTCCTCACCCTCATTTCCCCTTCTCTGAACAAGCCTTAATTTTAACCCACTATTTTTCAGAGCTGCATTTGAAACATCTTCAAGTCTCTAGTATGAAGAGTCAATCTTAAAGAGTAATGTTTAAAGAGAACAATCATTTCAATTATAAAATAGCACATGAAAGCATATTCTAAAGTGAAATTTAATATACTTACATATGTAAAGTAGCAAAAAAAAATAAAAAAAGACAATTTTAAATTCCAACAAACCACTTTAACTGCTACCAAGCTACTTGCTAATTTACTGCCAGTATCTTTCAATGAGATATTGAGTCCCAAAGAAGATAAACTGATTGGCATATCCAACACAAGTATTCTTTAACAAATATTTGTGTCCTGAAATTCTGTATTTTCATGAATTCATAGAGATGCAAAATATTCTACGGAAGAATCCCTCACAAGATTTCAATTTCATCTTTAATTCATACTCCTTGAATACTTGGCTTCCCCTTCTGCATATGACCAAACCAAACCCTTTCTTGTCAAGAATGGATTGGTGGGAAGCAGATGGGGCTCAAGTGATTGCACTCCAGTCTACCATATAGGAGGTCCAGGGTTCGATTCCCAGGGCCTCCTGGTGAAACGCAAAGCTGGCCTGCGCGGAGTGCTGGCCCGCGTGGAGAGCTGGCGCAGCAAGATGATGCAACAAAAAGAGACACAGAAGAGACAATGAGAGACAAAGCAGACCAGGGAGTTGAGGTGGCGCAAGAGATTGGGCACCTCTCTCTACTCCGGAAGGTCCCAGGATTGGTTCCTAGTGCTGCCTAAAGAGAAGACAAGCAGACAAAGAAGAATACACAGAGAGCAGACAGCGAGAGCAAAAAAATCAAAATAAATCTTAAAAAAAAGAATGGATTTGTGATGGAAATAGTTTGGTAATGGATGCTGGTGATGGTAGCACAACATGGTGAATGTAATCAACACCACTGTATTGTATACTTGCAAGTGATTAAAATGGGAAATTTTAGGTTGTATATATGTTACCACAATAAAAAAATTTTTTTAAACCTATAGAATTATATAACTTAAAGAGTGAACCCTAATGTAAACTATGAACTAGGTTAATAATACAATTGTTAACAATACTGGTCCATCAGTTGTAACAAAGGCATGGCACTAATGTGAAACATTAATAATAGGGAAAACTGTGGGGCAGGGGTAATATGGGAAATGCGTATGTTCTGAATGATGTTTCTATAAACCTACAACTGCTCTAATTTTTTAAAAAAATGTTTTAAATAAACAAAGAATGGATTGCTCCCTCTTCTGTGAACTATAGTTACCTGATTTTATCTGGCAACCCTTTAATTGAACATAAATTAGCAGATTATGCCTGAGCTCAGTTCCTGGAATATTATTTAACAGATAGCAGATAAGAGCTGTAAGTGATCAAAATGGTGTTTGCTGAACAAGTCAACAAGGCATGGGACTGTATAACACAGCAAACCCTGTGGTGGAGGATGGACTGTGGTTAACAGTCCAAATATGAGAACATCCTCTCACGAAATATAACAAATAGACAATACTAATACATGGTGTTAATATAGGGTGGTTTGTGGGAAAAATACACCAAATGTAAGATATGAACTATAGTTAGCAGTAATTTTTTTTTTGAGGAGGTAGTCGGGATTGAACCCAGGATCTCATACATGGGAAGCAGGCGCTCAACCACTGAGCTACTTCTGCTCCCCAGCAGTAATATTTTGATTATGTTTTTTGATCATTTGTAAAAATGTTGCACTGCAAGTTGGTGGTGGTGGGGTAACGTATGGGAATCTGGTATGGTATACATGACTGTTTTATAAACTCACAACTTCTCTAATTAAAAAATGAAGGTACAGGGCAACAGCCTGCTTTAGACACTACCACCAAATAGTACACACACCAAAATGTGTTCTTACAGGATATGGCAGAGTCCACATTTTCTTAAACTACTGAAAAAGTGACATTTTGCCTCTAGATTACATTTAAACACTTTAGTTAGTATAAAAAATGTACATATGTCAGCTCAACTATATTTTCTTTTTAAATTACATATTTTTAAAAAGCCCGAAGGAGATGATACCACAATGGTAATAGCAAATTATCTTTGGGTTGTGAGATTAATATATTTTTTCTTTATGCTGTGCCGTATTTTCCAAATTTTATACACAGAATATATCACTTTTATAATCCAAAATAAAAATAAACTACTGTGGAAAATAAAAAACCCTAGCAGTAACTGATCTGTAATGACACTAAATGGGTGATTTCCCTCCACACACTGATTATGGAGCTACAATGCCCTTTATACCGCCCATCCCAGAGATGCACACAACCTGCTTCTTCCAGCAACAAAAGACACCTTGACATTCCCATTTACCCATCGTTTATAAGGAGGCGTCAGGCAATAATTCACTGTTTTAAACCTATGCCTTACTACCATCATGCTTTCTCACTATCGGGCTTATTCTGACCTGCCAAGATTTTTTATAAATGTATTCACTGCAGTCTGCATTACAAACAAAATAGATATGTTGAGTGTGCCTTTTTTTTTTTTTTAAGATTTTATTTATATATTTCTCCCCACCCCCTTGTTTGCACTTGCTGTGTCTGTTCGTCTTCCTTGCTTCTTTAGGAGGCACCGGGAACCGGACCTCCGATGTAGGAGGGAGGTGCCTCATCGCTTGAGCCACCTCCGCTCCCTGCTTTGTTGTGTCCCCCACCACGTTCTTCCTCCCGAGTCTCTTGCTACGTCATTTTGTTGTACCAGCTCACTGTCTTCTTTCAAAGGCACCAGGAACCGAACCAGGGACCCCCCACCACCCCACCCCCCTTGTGGTAGGCGGGAGCTCAATCGCTTGGGCCACATCCGCTTCCCTGCTTTTTCTTTTTATACACAAGCCTCTCTCTGCCTCACTCCCAATATCATCATCACCATCTTATCATCACCACCATTATTCACTGCCAACTTGATGAGAATCCCTGATAAAACCTGGTGAAAATCCTTAGTATACAACAACTTGACTGTGCATCCATCCTACCCTTAGTATTATCTAGAAGGCTTAGTAAAACCTTTAACATCTCCCAGATTCCATTTCCCTACCTGTAAAATACATGGGTTAGCTCAGCAATCTTTAATATCCTCCCCCACTTTAAAATCTTAAGATTCCATTATATCCAATATATGTCAATTAGTCCCTAAAATACATTTAAGATTTCAACCCCCAAGTAGGCAAAATATCAAACAGCTAACATTACTGGGAATGCTTACCACTGCCAGGTCCCTTGCTAAGCACTTCACTATGAGGTAGAAACTAATCATTTCCACGAGGAAACTGAAGTAGGAAAAGAATGGTTCAGTAACTTGCTCAAAGTCACAAACCCAGCAAATTGCAGAGTAGGGACAGGAGCTCAAGAAGATATGGTTCTGGAGCTCACTAAGTCTCTATCTCCCAGGTGCAGGTGAATTCCCTTGGTCCTAAACAAAGCACAACACAATATGGTATAACTTGCTAAGTGCTTCTAAAGGCCTGTAAGTCAGATGATTAAGTAAGCTTTCTACACCTCTGACTTCTAGGACTCTAGGAATCTGAGTATAAATATCCTTACTATTCTCATTGTTACACAGCATCAAGAAACAGCTTACTTTCCTCACCACTTTTTAAGAGACTTTTTAAAAAGCCTGGCTGACCAGGTGTGTTTATACGCAGATATGATTAGCTCATCTCCATAGTTAGAAAGTAGTACAAATGAGGTTAAGGTGCCAATTTGACTACCAGGGCAGGCCAGCAGCTTTGCATAAAGAACAACTCTTTGCATAGGGAACAGCATCCAAGGAAGGTTCCCAATCCAAGACAGTGAATTCACAAATGCTTGTGACAACAGTCACAAGAGAAAGCTGATATGAAGGGGAATAAAGGTGCAAAGCAATCTCTGCACCTGGAAAATAACTCAAAACCACATGATGGGCACCCCACTTTCAAGTTAATAATTACCCACATCATTCCATTCACACACAAAAATAACTGAGATGAGCCTCCTAAAAATCAGTATCTGGTTCACTTCCTATAGCAAAGCCTGAAAGAAGTATAGAGAAACTATTTTTCTCCTGGAAGACTACCCTTTCTATACTACTTAGGGCTTCCTCTTTCTCTCCCCCACAAATTCGGGAGTAGGCCATCTTAGGAATATATGTATTTTTAAAGACACTAATTTTCAAATTAGTTTCCAGAGAAGTTTGAAAAGTTTTGATCCCCATACTTCAACTCTTTGTTACGTACTTTCTGCATAAAATGAGGACTTGTCCCTAGATTAGGAAACAAGTCTGTTTGATCCAGGCTTCATACCTATCACTGCTTTGGGCCTATTCCGGTATATAGTAATTTAAAGTGACAGTGTTTCCAGACAACTAATTGCTTCTATTTTTCTTTTTCTAACTGTAACTTCCAAGGGTTCACACTTCCTTTTTCTAAATTAAAAAGAATAAAAAACAATGACTAAATAACTTACTATAATTAAGTATATCCTAAACTAAAGGCAGCATAGACTTATTTAAAGCGCATAGGTTCTAGAAGAAAAAAGTAGACTAAGGCTCAAATTCCATCTCTTTCCCTTACAAGTTATGTGACCTTGAACAAATTACTAACCCTGGCCAAGCGGTTTTCCTCATTTGTAAAGTATCTATGGTATTAATAGAATGTTCTGCACTTAAGATAGTGTTGTTGTTTTTTTGTTTGTTTGTTTTTTCTTTTTTTTTTTTCCCAAAGATCCATCTATCTATTTATTCCCCCTTTGCTGCTTGTGTTTGCTGTGTCCATCTGCTGTGTGTCTGCTTATCTCCCCCTTGCTGTGAGGTCTTGCTGCATCAGCCCACCCAGCCCTGCAGTGCGGAAGCGAACCCCTCCCATATGGTAAACGGGAGCTCTATCCATTGAGCCACACCCGCTTCCCAAGATAGTGTTGAACATAGTAAGGGCTCAATTAATGAAAGCAGCTACTGCTGTTATGCTGGAAGACAGGGGAAGATGGACTCGAACTAGCAGAAGGGGAGAAAAAGAAATTATATTTTATGAGAATGTATATCTCCAACTACTGACCAAAAGAAAAGAGTCACTTTTGGGAAACAAGGTTTCTCGAACACCACAGTCCATATCTAAGACACATGAAAGATCGAAGGGAGGGGAAAAAAGCCTCATAATTATATGGGCTAAATGTTTGTTTCTCTTTGTCACTCTCTGGTTAGCTAAAAATGTGTATCTTATAGGAAGAAATCAGGAGTATTCTGTGAAAGATGGAGGATTAGAGAGGCGGAGGGATCACTTCTCTGCTAGAAAAAATAGCTAGAAGACAGGCGGAGAATATCTGGAGGGCTGCTCTGGGCTCAGGACACCAGAGGAAGGCCAGACACTACCCCAAATCACCAGATCCCTGTCCTTGAAGTGTCTTATAAAGCTACAGTGGTCAAAACAGCATGGTATTAGCATAAAGACAGACACATTGACCAATGAAACCAAACTGAGAGTTCAGAGATAGACCCTCACACCTCTATGGTCAACTGATTTTCAATAAGCCTACCAAAAAAGAAATAAACAATAAAATAAAATAATAATAAGGCTACTAAGTCCACTTTTATGGGACAAAACAGTCTCTTTAAAAATTGGTGCTGACTACCATGTATTTTCTGCCAGTATTGAAACAGAGCATATGGTTGAGCACCAGAGGAAGTGAGTGAAAACTTGAAAAAAATAACAGAAAGGACAAATAATAATAAATATCCACATTTCCACCATTCAGAAGTAATAACTGTTAACATTTTGTTGTATTTGTTTTCCTTTTTTTGAAGACATAAAATATTGAGATGTAAATAAAGTCCCCTTTCTCCAGTTCTTG
>JAQZBX010041289.1:0-22376 GCA_029593785.1 Cabassous unicinctus
ATCGTCCTCTAACACCTCAACTTGGTAAGTTAGGGAGCAAGGGGAGGAGAAGAAATAGAAAATTACCTGTTTCCAAAGGATGGTTTCAACATGTTAAAACAAGGACCCAAAAGAACTGGGTTTCAGGAAAAAAGACGCCCTAAAACAAACAAACAAATAAACAAACAACAACAACAACAACAAAAAAACAAAATAAGAGACCACTAAGCTATTTCCTTCCAAGTTCACATGCAGAAAAATCAGTAGCTAACGCTCAACCTCTTTACCTTGGCTCTGACCCAAGTCAAAAGAATCATAGATCTTTATGATTAAAAAGGTATAGACTTAGAGATGATTTTTTTATTCCCTCACTTACGAGACAAAAAGAGAGACACAGGGAGGGAAATATCTTTTTTACCATTAACCAGCAAGAGCAGAGCTGGCACTAGACCCAGCCTCTCCATTCTGAGTTCAAGAGTTGATTGTTTCTCCCTTCTCTTCTGTGCATCCCTAGTTTTTCGGGCAGGGAAAACAAAGATTTGTAAAGGGAATTTTTAAAGTTGAAGAGGTAAATGAAAGGAAAACATCCTCATCTTTTAAGCAGTTCTCATACAACAATATCCAAGCAATATTAAAATGGGTCATTTTTAGAAAGTAATTCCTCATCTTTGAAGTCAATTTAATGATCCGTTCAGTAATATAAATACAGAGTTCTCTGGAGGGATCAGGAGAAATTAATCAGCAAACAGGCAAATCCAGGCTCCTCCCCAGTACTTTGATCCTCGATGAGATCAGATGTCCTGAAGAAGCTTGGAAGTTAGAAAATGTCTTTAGCCAGCCAGGCAAGAGATGATGGCACATCTCAACTGCCTCTCTGCATCTCTTCTTGTTCTGTTCTCCATTAGCTGCAAGTGTGATTTTCTTAAATCACAAATCAGATCATGTAATTCTCCATCTTAAAACCCTTTAATAACTTCACATATCATGGCCACAGGCCTTTCATGTTAAGGGCCCTGCTTAGCTCTCCAAATACATCTTGTACCCTTTTCCCATTTGGTCATTATGGTCATTCTATATGCTATGCTTTTTTCCACCTCAGGACCTTTGCACATGCTGTTCTCTCTGTCTATAATGATCTATTCTTTCTCTTTACATGTCTGGTGCCCTCTTATCCTTTAGGTCTTGGCTCACACGTCACTTTCTCATATGGACTATTCCTGAATCTCCCAAACTCCCTCTCTCCTGCAAACTAGGAATTCCCTAGCCCAAGCTCTAATATTTCTTTCTTCTAGCACTTATCCCAAACTCTGATTATTTTATTTGTCTGTTTACTTGTTCACTTCTATCTCCTACTAGAATGTAGGTATCACCAGGGCAGACACCATGTCTGTATTTTTCACTATTGCATCCTCAGTGTACACAACTGTGCTTGACACAAGGTAAGTGTTTTGGATGTATTTTGTGGGGAATAAACAAGAACTTACCCTGGGAAGAGAAAAGAACAGGGGTCATGATTAATATTTTACATAGAGGAACTGAGGCCCAGCACTTGCACAAGTGGATCAATTAATTTCTCAGGACTGGCTGGTACTGCACATTCATTAGCAGTGCTTTCCCAGAAGTAGCACCTCTCTCCCAAAGATGCTGGAAAGGTTATCTGTGGAGATCACAAAGCAAAGCAAAGACCTCTGAATCCTTTTGGAAACTTTCAAGGCTCTGTCCAGGTGGTGACTTTCTCTTCTTCTTCTTCTTTTTTTTTTCCTTTTAAGTACCGAGCCTTAGATCAAGGGAGAATTTTTCTGAGCCAGAGTCTCCTCATTTGAAAGAGCAAAACTTAATTGTCATCTATTTTCTATGTCTCTTCCTGTCCAACTTCTTTTAGTCTCTCCAGCTACAGAACTGAAAGCCTAAATGTAAGGTCAAGATGAGGAGGAAGTTCTCATTTTCCTGACACCATTCATGACGTTCTTTGATATGCTTCTCTCTCTAAAATAATATGAACTACACGAGGTGTTTCTCTTTTTCACTTTGGCTTCTAGGAAGCTCAGGAGTGAATTTGAAGTTCAACCACAAAATTTTACCAAACAGCATCTTCTGCTCAATGAAGATTATCATCATTCTCCACTTTATTTTTATTTGTACTATATGTATATTAATATGTTTTACTGTGAGCAGTCTTAAGCTTTAAAATATATATATTGGGTATGTTATAGAAAAATTAACTTAAATTTTATTTATGCTTTCTCTCTTCAATTATCTTGCCCATCTAATGAAATGACCAGACAAATTTTTCCCTCTGCCACCCTTTATTTTGGAATATAAATTATCACCATTCCACTTCATTTTCCAAGCAGTTATGCTGCAGATATTCTTGAAAAGAAGAAAACTATTCTAGTGACAATGCATGGAAATATAAGATCAATAATTAAAAAAGGAAACATTAATATTTACTCTGTGCTAGGTATTCTTTACCCATTAGATCAACTTCACCTCCCAGCACGTTAATACAGTTCACACATGAGGACACAGAAGCTTAGAGAAGCTCTTTAATTTGCATAAGTCCATGGAACAGTTAGCTAAGTGCAGTTAGGTAACTGGTTCTGATTCCAGAGTCCATGTTTTAAACCACAGGCCCAATTCTCAGACTATAACTGGACATGTAAGTGATCTGAAAGACTCTTAAAAGGAAATGCTTAGTAAGAAGAACTGGTCACCAGCCTTGGCTGTGTGTGTGTATTTTGTTCTCATTGGCTCTTGCTAGAAATATTACTTAGACATTATCTAAGCAAAGGGCAGGGTATCTAGTTGGGGTATTACAACTAATATCAAAAAAGGCAGGATAGTTTCTATAATGGTAGCTGCACATTCTGCTTCTTACTGATTTCACTTTCTGCAAATCATTCTCCACACCAGTCCAACTCACATCTTAAAATATGGCAGGATGCAAAGCAGAAAACAAAAAGGAATTTCTTTTAGCTCCAAAAGCAAACAAAGAGGATGCCAGGCACTGACAAAACATTTGAGAAAGATATCATGAGTGAGAGCAAGGAGGGATGGGAAGAACTGGGTTTCCAGAAGTATCTGTGGACTGGAGAAAGGGCTGAGACAGAGGAGACATGAGCAGGCAGCAATCTGGTGAGCTATGGAGAGAGGCTCTGTCCTCTGCTTTCTGGGAGCCTCGGGGTACCCCAAGACTCTGGAGAAAGGATGGCTGGGGAGGAGTGAGGGCAGATCATGTCTCAACAGCCTTTCAGGGGGTTCCATACCCTAACGAGAAACCTGGGCACGGAATAGGACTCCTGCTACGGAGGTGGCAGAGAAGCAGAGGAGAAGACTAGCAGGGCCCAAGCGTTGGGATGGAAACAAGGGACTGCTCAGCAGAAATCAGCGTGCATTGTAAGTGAGGACTAGGCGGGCTTTGGAAAGCCGCCTGGAGGATCGGAGAGCTGCCCTCCCTACTGGAAGGCCCAGGAACATGCTGATCCTCTGAAACAAAACCTACCCTTGGGGGAAAGGGCCTGGGGAACCCCCAATCTGACAGAGATCAGATTTCTGTGACACCAGTGGAATGGGTTTTGAAACCAAAACAGCATAGAGAAAGAGAAAGTTCAGTTTCTTGCCCATTTGAGTGCATGGACTCAAAGGGTGTCTGCTCTGCCTGTTTTCATAGGGCCATTTTCCTGCTCAGTCGACCTGATTAAGGGAGGTTCAGCTTCTAAATGCAGATTGTGTGGGCTACCGCATCCACTGGGTGGGGAATGTGAAACTAAGCCTCACCCCGCATTCTCACAGTTCTGCAGTGGAACAGTTTTCACATAAATATACACAAGAAACTTTGGTCTTCAGCCATCAGCACTGGCTCACATAATCAGCCTGCTGCTCAGACAGCACGGATGGCTCCATCAGAAGTGTGTGGGTCCGCAGCTGCTGCTTCCATAAGCGAATCCTCTCCATCCAATTTAAACTGAGTTTCAAGTTGATTTTGGAGAAAATTTATACAGTTTACAGGTTTAAAGCTTTTTCTTCATCCCAGAGGACAAGCAGGCAAGGGGAAGGGAATGGGGGAACTGCTAACATTATTGAGAGGAAAGAAAAGGAAGGCATCCCCGAGAGACAAGGAAAGAATGAGACCCGAGATGCAAAGAGGGCAGATGACAATTGTCAGATGAGTTTCATCACTCGGCTTTGCGTCTCCTTGCTCCTAACTTCTCTGAAAAATTGTCCTTTGGGGCCCAAACTTTCCTTGCTTAGTCTCAGCCCAAAGGTGAGCTGGTAGGAAGTTTGAGCAAAATTGTTTCAGGCATCTTGGAGTTATGCATGCAGGCAATGAAATGACATTGTTTCCGCTTTCAAAATAAATAGAAGAGGTTTTGGTCACGGAGAACTCAGGGATGATAACTAAGAAATGACTGTACCTTCAAACTCCAGGAGTCCCACCTCCCTGATAAGCAAACAAATCTCAGCAACTTGGGAGAAAATATTCCGAATAAAGAAGATGCAGGAGTTTGTGGGGGGAGGGAAAGCAAAGCAGATTCTGTGTAAAAAGTGAAACTCTTTTAGTTTACATTGCATAATTACCTGGGGATGGAAACCACAGGCCATTTCTTATACTTTTACTCTGTTATCGAACTACTGAGAACAAAATTCCCTTTGGTAGGCTTCTGGACCTCTCTAATTTTCCAGATTACCCTCTAACATAATTGTATGATTCAAAATGGACAGAGCTTTGTGCTTTACCTTCCCTTTTCCTTCCTTTGGGAGATGACTTGGCTATTTTAAACACAACACCTTAAAAACAAATAAATGAATTAATAAAAATCTCTGAATCCAGAAAAACAGTGGTTGCAAAAGAAAATGCCCCAAACAATTTGCATACACTATGTAATGGTTGAGAAGTTAGGCTTGAAACACATTTTCTGGGCAAATTTCTATGCCTGATATTTCTTAATTAGTATGTGCATCAAAAGCCCTAGGTGGCAACATTTGGTGCAGGTTATGGAGCTGCAGTGATGCCTTATCTAATCTCAATGTTCTTTTTTGGATTTTAGCAAATATGTTATCTGGAAAATGGGCTATCTAATATCTATTTCCCATTCCGTGCCCAGGTGACACCATCACTGACTTTAAAACCTGCCTCATCCTTTTGCGTGCCATGCTGCAGATAAGATATAAAATGGCAGAGAGGCAGGGACATGTGCATGCCAGGGAAGTATGCTTTAAACATCTCAATGTATCACCTGCCTGGCTCTGGCATGCGGGAGCACCCTGACTGTTCTGAGGAGGGTCCCTCCCTCCCTCCCACTCTTTGATATGCAACTAGTGAGGACCACATCAGCCACTATATAATTTCAATTGTAGGTGTCTTTGGAGATGAGTGCTTTGGCAGTGAGGTGCCAGGGCCCCAAACTGGACTCCATAATGAAGCCCTCAAAGCTGAGTGATTTTGCAGAATTTAATGGGCTTAGGGGGACTATTTTGCAGGCTGTTTCCCAGGAGCACACATATTCAAATTGCTCAGGCCCTATTTGAAGGCACATCTGAAGGTGCACCCTACAACCTATGTGTAGCAGATTCTTTTGAATCTTGTCCTTGAAACAACAACAACAACAAAAAAAAACAGGACAAAAAGAAAGAAAGAAATATGGTGTCCCCTGGGACTTTGCCAGCAGAGACTCTGGGTAAGTGCAGAGTGACTGCAAAGCCCTGCCAGGAGTCCTTGGGGCTGGCGGGAGGAAGTGGATGAGAGAGACCAGAGATGAGAAGGGCCTTCAGCAGGCATTGGGGAGGCAGAGGGGGGCGGGGTGGGGAGACATGCACTAAAAACAACAGAAACACAGGTGGAAATGGCCTTGTGGGAAATCAGCCTGTCAACAAACAAAGCTGGAGGCTAGAAACCGCTGCCTCACCAGCCTGGCTCCTGGGCAGGGAGATTGCTCTGTAAATAAATTAGCAGTGGCTTTGACTGGTTGGAAATTAATACTGACACCATGAAAGCAGCAAATGACTCCCTTTTATCAGGAGCAGGAGTGCTGCGCTTTGCAAAGAGATCTTTTTGCCATTCCTTGTTTTATTTTTGCTTTGTTTTCTCGGGGAAAGTAAATTAGAGCCACTTACATCAGCAGCTCAGGTTAAAGGAAGGGGAAGAGAAAAGAGAGGGAGGAAAAATAGTTTCATTTCATGTACCAGTGGTTTAGAACTTCATTTAGAGCTAATCACACCCCCATCTTCCTCCCAGCCATTTCTGATAGCAACGCTGAAGCCTAGGTTGCCACTTGGAAGGCGCAGGAGCCGGGAGCCTTGCTGGAAACGTACCCAAAGGCTGGGGAGAGGGTCTTGAGGTTTCTGTCATGCTCAGGGAAGTTCAGCTTCTAGAAAGGGAAATTAACTCTAGGTCAAGTCAGTCAAGAACTAATTTTTAAAAGCGGGCCCAGGGCAGGCTTCTTCCTGAGGGTCTCAGACATTTTCTCAACTTGGGTTCTTTCTCTAGAAAGATGGCTGCATTTTTCCCCTTCAGAAAGCAGGGATAACTTCAAGTTTATTCGGTGAAATAACCACCCGCATGAGTGGGACCCCCTGAAGGCAAAGCAACATCCCTGGAACTACAATCATGTTTATACTCTGGTGAGAAATCAGAATTTCTTCCTTTCTACCCAATTCTTCCCTACTAACTGCCCTTAGTCCCCACATGAAATAGACCAGAGAGCTTAAGAAATGAAATATCTTTAGGAAAATTAGCATATTTCAACAATTTCTGCACATCTATGGTTAACTCAAAATTGACACACATGAAAAGGATTTTGAAGCCCCATAAATTCTTAAAGTACTTTCTGGACTATCAAAGGTGCAATTATTTGATTCAGTTTTACAGGAAATTACATGTTGTCTCTTTATGCCACGGAAAAGCAATACTCCATATGTAATGGTTATGGTGACTCTGTAATAGCAGAATTCTATGTTAGTGAGCATAACCCAAACATCACCAGAAACCAGAGGTTTTATTGCACATTAATACTTTAGTTGATATAGAGACAAGCTTAGGAGGGCTCCTTGGCTACTTTTTACAGCTGCAAACTCCCAAGTAGATAAGAAACAAATAAAGTCAAAGGAAAAAGCAGCCTGTGGACACCCAACTATAAAGGATTTTAATGCCCACAGCAGGGCCTGCTCCCAAAGCACTATAAGATTGGCTCATTAAAGGGAAATAAAGGTGCTCTGTCTAGCTGCAGAGATCTGTGAGACTTTGAGAACTGAGAAGCACGTGAGCAGTAGCCCATGTTTAGAAGAGATACCAAGAAAGCAGAGGAAAGAAAGTGGAACAGTGTCAAGGATGTTGGGTGCTTATTGGGGAGCTACAAGAAAAGCAAAGAAAGTGAGCCATTTTGCAGTAACAGAAAATGGCACAGTAGGACCCCACAGTCTCCCCCAACCCCAAAATGTAGTGCATTGCCCAGTGTGTGTATTGAGATAGATGGTCTGGAAGTCTTTCTGGAAAATTCCTTCATAAGAATAGGCAGATTTGCCAAATGAGCAATTCTGAATAATCAGTTTGTCAAATTATAAACTTTACAGAAATATCCACGAGATGGTTCCTATAGCCTTTGAGGATTTGTTTTTCCAAAGATTTTGTTTTAGCCAATAAGAAAATTTGTGAAAATTAGCCTGCATATAAAGCCACCATTTAGAAAACAAATAAAGTCCACAAAAATTTTAAAAAGGATGGAAATTATCATACAACTGCGTTTAAAAGGCATATGTATTCTTTTGTATATGAATGGTTGAGACTTTTGAAGTTTGAACTCCATATAAAATACACATTTAATCTAGCTAGTTTAACAAATTGTGAAAAATAGATGGTGGAAAGGTGGTAGACTGGGCTCAAAAAAGTTTTTAGAAGAGGATCCCACCTTATCATTTCTAAAAACCTGAACTCACAACATGTGCAATGCCCCTAATTTAGAGTATAAAAGGAGGGTTTTTTGGTGTTTTTTTCTCCTGAAAATTTAAAGGCCACCAAAATAATACACCACAGATGATATAGAACTTTGTCTGGTCACTGCCGAATGGCCGTGGCAAAACAGACTGGCTGGCTATTCTAGATCTGGTTTGAAGCACTGTTCTGAAAGCTTTTGGTGATGTCATAACTTGTAAGATTGGTCATTTAGTGAATCTGCTTTTGGAAAATTGATTTAGAGCCCAGTCAGTGGTCCTCACGTGATATCTGTGTACCTTGTTGAACATCGCTGGCTGGCAGAGGGTGGGGTGACAAGCAGTAGGTCACCTGCAGATGTACAAGCAATGAAATGCAGTTAATCTTTAGAAGCCACTCTCACCATGAGGTTTCACATCATCTAAGCAAAGTATAGAAGAATTCTGAAACGGTACTAAACTTAAAAGGGAAAGAAATGTACGTTTGGTTATAATGCAAAGGATAATGTTAAAGGATCAGATAATAAAAATCTCTGTTCATTTATGCTTTAAGAACAGCAGTTTAGGAATAGATGATTACACAGACTGCTTGAACTTTTGAGCTCTTTTGGGAACAGCACAAACGTTGGGGAATATTCTCAAACCATCCGTAAGGCAAAGGGCTCCTCTCCCTTTTCTTGACAAGCCTGGAGACTCTATGCTACTAATCCCTCTCTAATGTGTCCATGATTCTGACCATTCAATTAAATGACATAACCAAGGCTGTCAATTGCCCATCTCAAAACACACGATGACTTTGTACAAATTAGAAGAAAGCTCTCTCTTCCTTCAAGACACCTTACTTCCATCAGTCAGAAAATTGCTATAACACACTGATCTTGGTAGGAGTGGGTGCTTGACTGCCATCTGCAGAAAGTCTGTCATAATGACTTTACCTATCTGTGATCTCTAGTATGTGAATTGTGCTCCCTTAGGTGTGAAATCTTTATGCATTGCACAACCTGCACAATTATATGTGAGGGCCTTGCACCTCGGGGTAGAATAAGGATGGGAAGATGGGACACAGGCATCGGAAGAGTAGCTGTAATGAAGGAGAAGGCTACATACTATTGGAACTGAGGTTGGTCAGAAGATGGGCTCCGGTTTGAGAGGATATGGATTAACCTGTAATACTATAAGCGCTTTCCCAATGATCGTCTCTAGCCTAAGAGAACTCATCCTGCCTCATTTCCTTTCAGTCCTCTTCTGAAATATCCTTCTCCTGCTTTCCCCTAATTCTACTAAGATTTCAGAGTTTGTTTTGACTTCTGTGTTTCATGATTTCAACCCGGATTCTTCTGTCCCAAAATGGCTATCTCCTCTTCTAAGCTATTCATAATATTTATTTTGCATAATATATACATTGGCATGATTGCAGCAGACTGCTGGCATTCACAGATGAACATTGTTTCAAATATTGGCTAGTTTTCCAAAAGGTCCAATTCAGAGTTACTGGTCATTGGGCTGAGGCAGAGGTTTTGAGCAGGGTTCCTGTGAAGGAGCCCCTCTATTACCTGGTGAATGAGCCTAACCCTCTAATCAGCATTCACATTTCAACTCAGAGCCATTTTCACATCCCATGCATTTTATGACAAATTTGTACATATTGAGGAATTCAAACAGGTTTTGTCCCTTTTGAATGTCAAGAGTCTACTCTATATACAGTTCAGTTCTTAATAAAATATTATGCTATATTTTATATCACGCATTCATTTGCCCCGTTGAGGGCAGGAATCATGCCTTATATATTTCCATCTCTTTTCCAATACCTTTCTCAGTTCTGAACATATAAGAAGCTATTCTCAATAAGAACTAATTGGGCTAAAGATTATTCTATGACAATATTCTAAGCCCTTGGCCCTTCCTCATCCCAGTCTGAGAGAGACTAGTACTAAAATCTTTGTGATAGACCTTCTAACTGATGTTATTCCAGTGGGGCATGACTTATAGATGAGATGAGGAAGAATTGTATTTCTTCAAATCCTTCAGTATACTAATTTAGATCTAATTGCTTAGGCAGTGACATTTGCAGATTCCATATATTCTTACCCACCAGAATATGATCTCATCTTCTAATACTTTTGTATGAAGTCCAGGGACATTTAGAGGGATCCAAATTTCAAATTTTCCTCAACTGATGACCTTCCTGCATTATGTCTCTTGGGAGATCCTGGTGAGACAGCTCATAGCTCCTCTAGAAGGAGAGAAAATAAAATGTAAAGAACTCAAAGGAATGCTGAGATGGGGTTTGTAACTCCAAAAAAGCACACCCCAAGTTATATTGTGTGGAAAATTTGTCTCAGATGATTAGACCTGCCTTATTTTCCCTTACGTGTGGGAAACATTTAGAGTAACAATGTACATGATGTGATAAAGGCTTAATTTGGTTTTATCCATTCTTTCCCAAATATGTTTGATCAAGGAACCCCTAGTCTCTTTATGTACTACTCATTAGCATCCTCCAGAGCTGGTGTTTCGTGAAATATGCATTGGGGAATAATGTTTTATAAGAGAAGAAAAAGAAGGAAGTGGCCAGATAATTTTAAGGTATCTAGTGAAGGCCTTAGTGCATTTAATGATTAATTATGAGATATGTATGGCTATGCAATATATTGCTATATATCATATTTACATGTAGTTGGTAGAGAGGAATTTCTAATATATAGGGTAGTAAAACCCACAAATAAATAATGATGCACCTTGAAGAATTAACAAGTTTTGGAGGCAAAGTATGATTGGAAGATCAAAAAGCCAAACCTACAAGGCCAAGTCTCTTTAGGAATTGTTGAGCAATTGTATCAACAGAGAAATTTCCAAAAAAATATTTGGAGCAAGAGATAAAATTTCTAGGACAACATCCTTCTACATTGGGAAGTACTCAATGTAATATGCTTAGAAAGTCATATTTTCCAGTCTTCAACATGATATGCTTAGAAATCTGCATTTTTTAGAATCTGGGACAGATTCACTTGCTCACCAAGTAAAGAAAAGAGAAAACCTTTGTCTCTGAGAGACAGGAATTAGGTGAGTCTAGAGACAAAAAGACAAACAGATTAAATCTATTCCACTGAAACACAGATATATAATTTCTCTCTAGAGAATACCAAAGACTGACAAAATAAACAAAGAAATAACATGTTTCTTAACTTGTGAAATGTGACAGTCAATGGCACATGGCAAAACAAAATGCAAGGAAACAATGTCACACGTTTTCTAATGTTAGTAGCTAAGGAGAAAGTGGAAGGCAGGTTTCTCCTCTTCAAAAGAAACTGCTACAGAGAAGACACTTTCAAAAGCCCCTTTAAAAGAAAGCTCCTCTTATTTTATCATTGGCAGCACTCTACAGTTTGGGGTCAGGGAAGCAAGATTGCCCAAGTTGGCTATCCAGAATTTGACAAGATACCTGGTTTTGCCTGCACATCTTTCCTGGTAACTGACCTGCCAACAGAAACACTATCACTTCCACTCTCAGGCCAAGTCATGGGCACATGACACACCCTGGGTCACTGGGATCATTCCTTCCTTCTTTAGCCACAGTGATTGATTCCAGGGTGGGCATGGAACCACTTCTGGATCATTGAGAATCATATGTGGGCCAACTGCTGGAGTTGACAGGAGAAAGGTGCTCTTATTTCCTGAAGAGATTGCTAGGCTAGAAGGATGGGAGCCTGGGGGAACTGGTAGCCTGCTTTGCTACCGTTTGGTGAGATCTTTGGGAGAAAAAACAGTAGTGAAGAAAACAGGACTAAAAACTACAGAGACAGGTTCCTGATGATATTATATGAGTACACTGGTCTCATCATGATGAACTTTTCAGCTACATGACTTAATAAACCTTCTTTTTTGATTATTCAGTTTTTTTCCCACTTGCAACCTAACCAGTCCTAATAAAGAAGCCTAGCTTAACTCAGAGATTATCCTGATTGTTTTGAATTAAGAGCTGGTGGCTTTGGTTCTTGAGCAACAAATAAGAAGTTTGTGCAAATAATCACTTGTAGAGCTGTGCTCAAACAAATATGCACATAAATCTAACGACTACTGGATGGTTAGCATATTCATTGTGTAACATGGCAATTAGTTGTGAATTTTAATCAGTATGCATATTTTTATTCTAAGTACTTCCTGTATTTGTATATACAGATACATATACATATATACTGTAGCAATTTGATATTATTTATGAATTCCATAAAAAGATATTTGATTATGTTTGTAAACTGGTCTGTTCCTCTGGGTGTGATACCCCTTGATTGTATTAAATTTAGCTGAGATGTCTGATTAAATTATGTTAAGATTAAGGCTTTGATTCAACCATGTCATTAGAGTGAAACTCAGCTTTGAGTCCCAGCCCCCTTGGGCTGATAAAACAGACTCTCACACAGAAGTAGACACACAGAAAAAGACACAGGAGAGAGGAGAGAACTTAGTTTTTGATGCTGGAGCCCCAGGAAGAGAGATGAGCCTGATAGTTTACAGTTGATCTTGTGAAGAAAACAGAGCAGCTGAGCCCAGAAAGAAATGAGCCCTGGCAATAGAGAAGAGCCCGATCCCAGCCTACAGCTGAGATTGGAAGAAGCTGAACCCACGAAGCCTTAAGAGGAAAGAGAAAGGCTAAACCCTTGCAGAATAGGCAGCCATCTTGTGTCAACATGTGGCAACAGACTTTGGGTGAGAAAGTACCTGTTATGGTCCCTTGAGTTGGACTCTTTAGAGCCTTGTGACTGTAAGCTTCTACCCCAAATAAATACCCTTTATAAAAGCCAAGAGATTTCTGGTACTTTGCATTAGCACCCCTTTGGCTGACTATTACATATATACACACCCACATATAAGCACTTCATATATCTGATATCACATAATAAATAGCAAAATATAGGAAGAACTCAATCTGGATATCATTGTGCCCATCTAGACTATACACTCAGAGAGAGCAGGATTAAATATGCTTTCTTTGCCATTATATCTTCAGTGTCTATGGTTGGTACTCTATTTGCTGAAGAAATGAAAAACATGACTTCCTATATTTCCTAAGGAGTTTCAAATTTATCTATACTCACATCCAAGGTATGTTGCCAACACAGTTCAGTATTCTTCAAGCAGACAGATCAGTTGAAACATAGCTTGTACATATTGGAAGGTATTGGAAGACAAAGAGTTAATAAATTGTGCAGAGTTTCTATTCGGGGTGATGGAAAAGTTTTGGTAATAGATGGTGGTGATGGTAGCACGTTGTGAACATAATTAACAGCACTGAATTATATATTCAGATGTGTTTAGAAAGGAAAATTTTAGGTTTTATATATGTTACTAGAATAAATATTTAAACAAACTGTTCAACAAAACCCTAATGTAAACCATAGGCTATAGTTAAGAGTGCAATTACAACAATATTCTTTCATCAGTTGTAACAAATGTACCACACTCATGCAAGGTATTAATAATAAGGAGGTATATGGGAAATCTGTGTTTTCTGTTAACCTACAACTTCTCTAATAAAAAAATTACAATTTCCAAAGGGAGAAAGAAAATATCTGAAGCAGCTAAAGGCTAAAGGGGCTGACAAGTTTGTGGGCAACTTGGAATGCTGATAAGCAAAATCTTATTTCAACTATGTTGAATAAAATATTAAATCTTCAGAGAGACTTGTTTCTTTGAATTTTAGGATTTGCTAAGAATTTATCTTAAAAACTGACGTCCTCAGTCCTTGAAAAATGTAGAAGCTTCCTACAATATGCCAGTCTAGAAAGGATTATTCAATCGATGAAGAGAAAAGGTTATTTATTGGAAAACAAAAAAGGGAGATTCTTATCTCAGATACCAAAGCAAAGTCTAGACAGGTTAAGAATTTGAGTGTAAAAAATGAAATAATTAAGAAAATATAGTTAAATAAATAAATTCTGTAAAGGAAAATTGTGAGAAATTTGGCTTGTATCTCAAATATAGGATAAAGAAATCAACAAGCAAACAACAAATGGGAAAATAATCTTTGAAATATAAAGTTGACAAAGGATTGATATTCTAAGCTTGTAAAAAAGCACATGAACATGCAATTCACAAAAGAAGAAATATAAATGGCTGATGTGCATATGAAAACTATGTTCAATTATTCCAGTAATAAAAATACAAAATAAATCAAGATATAATTTATTTGGACCAGCCAAATGGAAAATATGATCAAGAATCATAATCCCCAACATTGGCAAAGGAATTGGACTCTTCCATAAAATTTTGATGGGAGTTCAGTTTCAGTACAAGTTTTTTTGGAAGACGATTTTAAAACGTACCAAGTGCATTAAAAATGTTCACACTTGCATTCCTCATGACCAAACAATTTTACTTCTACGTTGAAAAAATAAAAATTAGAGATGAGCACAATGACTCATATTATAACAATTCATATAAAACATCAAGCTGGGAACAACCCTCATGCCCAGCAATAGAGGTCTGTTTAAATAAATTATATTCACAATATTGAATATGATCCAAAAATAAATGATAGAATATTATAAATTGACATGGTCAGATGATTGTAGCATATTGCTAAGCAGAAAAGGAGGTTGTAAAATAGAGAATATATATTGTACAATCCAATTCTGGTCAGAAAGAAATACATGCATTCAAATATGCATAAACATGATAATCTAAAATATAACCAGTAATCATTTGGGGTTAATGGGTTAATGGGACTATGAGTATCCTTTCCTTTGCTTTTTTTCTCTGTATTCCATGATTTTTGAATGGTGTTATGTAACATATATAGAGAAAAGCAGAAACATCAGAAGTGTACAGTTGGATGCAGTTTCAGAAATTAAGCAAACCTGTGCAATTAGCACCCAGAACAATAAAAAGAATATTATCAAGACACCAGAATTCCTCTCCCCTGCCCCTTCATATCACTAATCTCAAGAGCAGCCTCTATGATGACTTCTAGAAGCATAGAATGGTTTGTTTTGAATTTTTATGTCAATGAAATCATGTAGTATATACACTTATATCTAGCTTCTTCCACACAATATTATGTTTATAATAAGACACATCCAATTTCTTGTTTTTAATTATAGTTTTTTCATTCTCATTGCTATAGAGTATTCCATTGTGTGCACATATCACTTCTGTTGATGAACATTTTTGTAGTTTTCAATGTGGGACTATTACAAACAATTCTGCTATGAATACTCTAGTAGAAGTCTTTTTGTGAACATATGTACACATTTTTGTTGGACATGTATTTAAGAATGGAACTCCTGTGTCATGTGGTATGCATATACTCAGCTATATTATATACTGCCAAATAGTTTTCTAAAGTGATTATACCTATTTGTTTTCTCACTGTCAATGTAAGGGTGTTCTGGTTGCTCTACATCCTTACTAACAGTTGATGTTTTCTATTGTTTTCATTTTAGCCATTATAGTTAATGAGTAGTACCACAGTGTGATTTTAATAATTTGCATTTCCCAGGTGAGTATGACTTTCTCTTCTAATTAAAATGACAAAACCTTTTTCACTTTTTAAGATATCTCTGTATCACCCTTTCCCAGGCCCAACCCACAGTACTACATTTAAAAATACAATTCAGAAGGGCAATATGGTTTGGTAAAAAGAGGATTAACCTCAGAAACAGGCAGGCTTTGATTGGACTCTTCACTCTGAAATTTACCAGAGTAGGATCCCAAGCAGATTGCATAACTTCTCTGAGTCCTCTAGTTCTCATTTTCAAACTACTTCCTGTGGAGTTATTATAAGGATAATTTATGTAAAGCTCATAGTGGGCCCTTAATATATACTAGGTCCCTCTCTCCCCACAACTTGGTAAATATAATTAAGACCGAGGAGCTCTTATGACCCTAGGTAATGGAGAAAAAGACCTCTTAGAAGCATTTGTCTCAGCTGACTAGGCCCTTTTCAAACACTTCTCCCTCAGCTTCTGTTTCTCTATACTCTCCTAGCTTTCTTCCAAACTCATTGGCTTTTTGACTGCCTCTACCTGACACCCTAAAAGTTGATGTCTCATGGCACTTGGGTCAGAATCTTCTTTTCTCCTCTACTGATCTTCTCTTTAATGGTCTTTGGCAGTTTGAGCTGTATGATTCATGTTCTTAAATCTAATCCATTTCTTTGGGTATAAACCCTTTGCAGGTAGGAACTATTGATGAGCCTACTTCAGTTAAGGTGTGGCCTACCTCATTCAGGATGGGTCTTGATCCTATTATTGGAGTCATTTATAAGAGAATGAATTCAGGTAGAGAAAAAGTAAGCCATGGAGGCAAGATGCTGAAAGCAACAAAACCTGGAAGAGAAGGGAGAGACCAGCAGACACTGCCATTTGCCTTGCCATGTGACAGAGGAGACAAGGATCTCCAGGAAGAAAGCATTGTCTTGAAGCCTTGATTTGGACATTTTCCTTGCCTCAAACTGGAAGCTAATACATTCCTATTGTTTAAGCCAACCCATTTCATGGTATCTGCTTTAAGCAGCCTAGGAAACTAAAACATGACCTTTCCCATTTTAAAGGCTTTAAATGCCATCTATGTTATAGTGACTCCCAAGTTGATATCTTTGAACTTAGACATTAATTAGAACTGCCTATGTAACACGTTCTTGTGGATATCTCAGAAATCTAGAAAATAACATGTCCTAAATTATTAGTATGCTTGTCCTCCTCCCCCTGCCAAACTGGTTTCTATTTTCTAAAATCCTTGATTCTTCCATTTCCCTCCTAATCCACTCCATCCATCAGCAGTATCTATTGTTTTTACCTAGAAATTAATTCTTGAATCAATGCACTCTTTTCCATCTGCAATGGAATTTCCTTAGTTCAAGTCGCTATCATCTCTTTCTTGGACCACTGAGAAAGTCTCCTAACTGAGCTTTCTGCTGCTACTTTTGTTCCCCCCACTTCAATCCATTCTCCACCAGTAAGCAGAGTAATCTTTAAAAAATACAAATCAGAGCCTATCTATCCTCATATTAAACTCTTCAGTAGATTCCCATTGCTCTTAGAATAGTACCTTTTCCTGTTATTCACTTCTTTCATCACTTGGCTTATTTTCTTCATATGACGTTATACAACATGTATTTGTTGACTGTCTGAGCATAAGAAGTTAAATATAATGGTCTATCTTGGAGGAGGTGGATCTGTGGTCATGTAGGACATGTTGCTGACAGAAAGTCAATAAGCTGTAACCAAATCCCTTATTGCAGAACACCCTGCAAGTAAATGAAGACTGAAGAATCTCTGGAAAAATACAATTTTAAGTGGAAAAATTTTTGGCTTAATCATAAAATTCAAGTCAAATGTAATTTCTACATTTATTTATATGATTGTATGCTTTTCTCATTTTTTTCTATTATGGTTTGATTGTGGTTTAATGTGACTGATTGATTTTCAAATGTTAAATTAACTTTCAATTGATATGATAAACCCCACTTTATCATAATATATTGTCTTTTTCATATATTGATAGATTCTATTTACTAATATGTGTTAATTATTTTTACATCTATATTCATGAAGGATGGTAATATTTAATTTTCTTTCCCTGTAATATTCTTGTCAGGTTTTGATGTAAGGGTTATGCTGACCTAAAAAACAAGATAGGAAGTATCTTCAACCTCTATTTTTGCAAAGGGTTTGTATAAGATTTATGTTATATTTTTCCTTAAATCTTGCTAGAAAACATCAGGGGCCAATTCTGGACCAGGAGTTTTTGGAGGAGGAATAATTATGAATTCAATTTCTTTTACAGATATAGGACTACAGAGGTTTTCTGTTTTTCCACGTGTCAATTTTGATTAAATATGTATTTCTAAGAATTTGTCCACTTAATTGTCAAATTTAATTGTCATACAGTTGTCTATAATTTTATAAATTATTATTTCAAAGCCTCTAGGATCTGTAGTGATATACTCTCTTTCATTCCTGATATTGGTAATTTATGTTTTCATCCTATTTTATTTATAAATGGTCTTTCTAGAGTTTTATACATTTTAATAATCATTTCAACTTTTATATTTTTATATTTTTCTCTAGTTTTTATTCTATTTTATTGATTTCTCCCCTTGTCTTTAATACTTATTGCCTTCTATATGCACTGAGTTAGGTTCTTCCTCTAGATTCTTAAGTATAGAATATTGATTTCCAATCCTTTTTTCTTTTTAAAAATAAATGTTTAAACTATTATTGTAGTATCAGTGAGTGAGACAATAGTCCCCAAAACATATCCATAATGACATGTGGGAAAATTTTAAAAGTGAAAAATATTTGGTAGAGTAAGAGACATAGGAGATAGATACAATGAAGAGGGATGATATAACAGGTAGAGAGGTGAAAGAATGTGTCTGAAGCAAAATTTTAAAAGAAAGTAGCAGAAAAGATGTCAATGGATTTCATGTAGGATAAAGGAAAATAAATCCACAACTAGAAAAAATCATAATGCAATTACAAAGAAAGGAAGGAAGGAAGGAAGAAAGCAAAGAAGGAAGGAAGGAAGGAAGGAAGGAAGGAAGGAAGGAAGGAAGGAAAAAAGGAAGAAATACAAACAGAATTCTTAAAAACAGGAATAGAGACAGGTGCTGAAATAGTTTAATAGTTCTAATAAGGCTTTTGTGCATGACTTCCTTAGGATTTTCCATATACAAGGTAATTTTATCAACAAATAGAGAATTTTACCTCTTCTTTTCCCATTTGGATGGACTTTATTTTTTGTTCTTGCATAATTTCCCTGGCTAGAACCTCCAGGACAATGTTGAATAGAAATGGTGAAAATGGACATCCTTGTCTTCTTCCGAATCTTAAGGGGAAAGCTTCAATCTTTCACCAGGAAGTTTGCTATTTGCTGTGGGCTTTTTGTAGATGCCTTTTATCAGATTGAAGAAGTACTCTTTTATTCCTAATTTTCTGAGTGTTTTATTTATAAATCATAAAATGGTATTGTAATTTGTCAAATGCTTTTTCTACATCTATTGAGATGACATTGTGGATTTTGTCCTTTATTGTTTCAATATGGTGCAGTACAATGATTTATTTTCATATGTTGTACCAATCTTGCATTCCTGGGATAAATCCCACTTGGTCATATTGCATAATCCTTTTTATTTATTGTTGGATTCAGTTTGCTAGTATTTTGTTGAAGATTTTTGCAACTATATTTATGAGGTATGTTGGTCTGTAGTTTTTATCCTTGTGATGTTTTTGTGTGGTTTTCACATCAAGGAAATACTAGCCCCATTGAATGAGTTGGGAAGTGTTCCCTTCTCTTGTACTTTTTGGAAGAGTTTGTGAAGGATTTATTATGTTAATCATTCTTCAAAAATTTGGTATAATTCACTGGTGAAGTCATCTGATCCTGAGCTTTTTTGATTACTAATTCAATATCTTTAATTATTATAGGTTGGTTCAAATTTTCGACTGATGCTTGATTAGTTTTGGTAGTTTGTGTCTTTCTATGAATTTGTCCATTTTATCTAGGCTAGATAATTTATTGGCATACATTTATAGTATTCCCTTAAAATCATTTTTTTTCTTTTTCTGTAAACTCAGTGATAATATTCCCTCTTTTCATCCTGGTTTTGGTAATTTGAGTCTTCTCTTTCTGTTTTTTTCTTGGGTAATCTAGCTAAAGATTTGTCAATTTTGTAGATCTTTACAAAGAAATGACTTTTGATTTTGTTATTTTCCTCTATTGTCTTTCTATGTTCTTTTACATTTATTTCTTCTTTAATCTTCATGATTTCCTTTCTTCTGTTTGCATAGAATTTAGTTTACTCTTATTTGTCTAGTTTCTCAAGGTGAAATACTATGTTTATTGAATTGAGATTCTTTTTTTGATACAGTGCTCACAGCTGTAAATTGCCCTCTGAGCATTGCTCACATAGCATCCCAGAATTTTGGTATGTTGTGTTTTTATTTTCATTTTTCTCAAACTAGCTTTAGTTTTTCTTGTGATTTCTTCTTTGACCCATTGTTTATTTAGAGTTGCATTGTTTAATTTCCATGTATTTGTTGAATTTCATAAATATTCTTCATTTTTATTTCTACTTTCATTCCATTTTGGTCAGAGAACATATTTTTATGATTTCAATCATTTTACATTTATTGATATGTTTTATGAATTAATATATGATCTATCTTGGAAAATGTCCCATAAGTGCTTGAGAAGAATGTGGGTATTATGCTGTTGTTAAGTGGAATGTTCTATAGATATTAGTTAGATCTAGTTGGTTTATAGTGTTGCTTAAGTAATATATTTCTTTGTTGATCTTCTGTCTAGTTGCTCTACCAATTATCGTGCACAAGATGTTGAAGTCTTCAATTATTATTGTTGAATTGTCTATTTCTTTGTTCAATGTTGTCAGTTTTTGTTTCATTATTTTGGGGCTCTATTGTTAGCTGCATATATGTTTATATTTGTTATATCTTCTTGATGGATTGACTATTTTACAATTAAAAAATGTTCTTCTTAGTCTCTAGTAACACTTTTTGTCTTAAAGTCTATTTTGTCTGAATTAGTACAGCCACTCCAGCTCTTTCTGGTTACTATTTGAATGGTATATCACCTTATATCCTTTTACTTTCAACCTAATTGTGCCTATGAATCTTAAGTGTGTCTCTTGTAGACAGAATATAGTTGGCTCATGTTTTTATCCATTCTGCCAAACTTTGATTTTAATTGGAGTTCTTAATGCATTTACATTTAATGTATTTACTGATTAGGTGAATTTATGTCTGTCATTTACTATTTGCTTTCTATATATTATGTGATTTTTGTTCCTCTAGTCCTCCATTACTATCTTTTGTGGTAAAACAATATTTTTTTCATGTACCATTTTTAATTTCCATGTCATTTCTTTTACTATAATTTTGAGTTATTTTTAGTGGATCCCAGGGGATTATAATTAATATCATAACTTCTAAAGTCTAGTTTGAATTAATACCAGTTTAATTTCAGTAATGTGCAAAAATATTTCTCCATCATGGCTGTGTTCCCTCCTCATTTTTTGGGCTGTTTTTATATTATAAATTACATTTTTATACATTCTGTCCCTATAAGCACAGATTTTGTAAATATTACTTTATACAATTGTTTTTTAAAATCAGATAGTAGAGAAAAACAAATACAAATTAAAATATCTTTATACTGTCTTATATTTATTTATGTAGTTACATTTTCTTGTGCTATTTATTTCTTCCTGTAGGTTGAAGTTGCTCTCTAGTGTCCTTTCATTTCAGTGTGAAGGATTCTCTTTATTATTTCCTGTAGGACAGGTCTGCTAGTGACAAATTCTCTTGATTTTTACCTGGAAATGTCTTGATTTCTCCTTCAATTTTCAAGCATAATTTTGGTGCATATAGATTTCTTGACAGTCTTTCTTTGAGCACTTTAATTATGCCACTGACTGCCTTCTAACCTTCATAGTTTCTGATGAGAACTTTGCTGTTAGTTTTATTCAGATCTCTTGCACATGATGAGTTGTTTCTCTCTTGATATTTTAAAGATTCTCTCTTTGTGTTTGTCTTTCAACAGTTTGGTTATAAGGTGCCTTGGTGTGGATTTTTTGAGTTTATCCTACTGGTAAAATTTTCATTTTAGTTATTGTACTTTTCAACTTTAGAATTTTACTTTTAGTCTTTTTAAAAGTATATAATTTTTAATTCTTTAGTGATGCTATTTGGTGAGAACTTGTTCTCATATTTTCCTATAGTTCTTTATTTGCAGTTTCCTTTAGTTTGAACATTTTAGAAACAGCTGATTTGAAGTTTTTGTCTAATAAGTCCTACATTTATGGTTCCTCAAGGAAAGTTTCTATTTATTGCTTATTTTCCTGAGTATAAGCCATATTTCTTTGTTTCTTTGTATGTCTCATAACTATTTGTCAAAAATTGGAAATGTTAAATAATATGATGTGGCAACTCTGGAAATCAGATTCCCTCCCCTCTCCCAGGTTTTTTGTTGCTGCTGTTTTTTGTTGTTTGTTTGCTTGCTTGCTTAGTAACTTTTATGAAATAATTCTTTAAAGTATGCATTCTTTGTTATGTGTGACCTCTGATATCTCTGCCCAGTTAGTTTAGTGGTCAGCTAATAATTGAACAGAGATTTCCTTAAGTGCCTGGAACCATTAAGTTTCCTAGTCACAGCCATGGGGCTTAGTGTGTGTGTTGAAGCATGCCTTCAACACTTAGCCAGGTGGAGACGGTTGTCAACACTACCTTAGCTTGAACTCCTGCTTGCATAGAACCTCAAAATCAGTCTCTGGTGAGGGTTTAGAGTGTCCTCTAAGAACAGCCTTATGCACATAATTGGTCTTCCTGGTTTCCAGGAATATATCAGTTTTTCAAAGCTTTTATAGCCATCTCATTCTACAGCTTTTCCTTTTAAGTTTTTTGGTTAGCCCATTGTTTTCCCCAACTGTTAGCCTTTGCTTCAGACAGCTG
>JAQZBX010041290.1:0-22396 GCA_029593785.1 Cabassous unicinctus
TAGAGTTGATGGTAACACATTATAGTGAGAAACAGCTGATTTATAAATGGGAATGTGGCTGAAAAGCATAGTCTAGGTATGTAAATGCCAGTTGATAAAAAGGTAGAGAATAATCTAGGGATGAATATCACAATAAACCCAGAGGTGGATGAGAATTGCAGTTGATGGTACAGATGCAAGGGTGTCCTTTGTGAGCTAGAGCAGATATACATCACTATTGCAGGGTAATGGGAATATGAAGCAGCATGGGAAAAATACAACTGGTGTGGCCTATGGATTGTGGATAATAGTAATAATGTAATATTCATGCATCTATGCCAAGATGTACTGTGTTGATAATGGGGAAGTATAGAAAAAGTGTACCAAATGTATGCTCTGGACTTGGTAATAACCTGTTAACAGTACGTCATAATCTGTAACAACTATTCCACCAGAGTGTGGAGTTTTGATAGGGATATGTTTAGGAATTCTGCACATGTGCATGATTGTTTTGTAAGTTCACAACTTCTGTCACAGAAATGTATTTAACAAATAATAATAGGGTGGGTTGGAGGAAAATACAGCAAATGTAAGATAAAGACAATAATCAGTAGTAAGATTTTGAAAATATTCTTTCATAATTTGTAACAAATCTCTCACAACAATGCAAGGTGTTGGTGGTGGGTTGATGGGAGGGCCCCCTGTATGATGTTATGCATGTTTGCTTTGTAAGTCCACAACATTTACTATACACTTATTGTTTACGTATATTCATGTATAAATGATATAAAAACAATAATAAAAATAATAGGGTGGGTGGGGAAAAATAGTTTGGTTAGTAGTAATATTTTGAAGATTCTCTTTAATCATTAGTAAAAGTATTTCACAACAATGCAAGATTTCAGTGGTAAAGTGAGGTATGAGAGTCCTGTATGATGTTATATATGTTTGTTTTGTAAGTTCACAACTATTACTATAAACTTACTGTTTATGTATGTCTATGTATAAGTGATAACCTTAATTAATTTTTAAAAAAGAAGAGAGAATAAAATCCAACTAGATAAAGTGAATCTATGAAAACCTTCAGCTAACATCATTATTAATGGCTAAATACTGAATGCTTTTTGCCATGTGATTGCAGAAAAGACAAGGAGACCCAGTCTCATCATTTCCATTAAACATTTTAATACAGATTCTAGTCTTTGCACTAAAGCAGGTGTGGTGGTTTGTACCCTAGTAAAACATATTCTTAAATCTAATCCGTTCCTGTTTATGTGAACCCATTGCAAATAGGAACTTTTGATGAAGTTACTTCCATTAAGGTGTGTATGGCCCAGCCCAATCAGGATGGTCTTAATCCTATTACTGGAGTCCTTTATAAATGGAATGAATTCAGACATAAGAGAAATCCACAGGAAGCAGGAAGCTGAAACAAACCCCAAAGATAAGGAAAAGACCAGGAGATGTCTCCTTAGGCCTATCTATGTGACAACGGAACCAAGGCTCAGCAGCAGCCAGCCCCAGAATGCGAGTTTTCAGGTAGAAAACATCATCTGATGATGCCTTGATTTGCACATTTTCCCAGGCTCAAAGCCATGAGTGAATAAATCCTCAGTGTTTAAGCTAAAACATTTCATGGTATTTGCTTGAACAGTGTGGGAAACTAAAACAGCATGTAAAGGTAGTAAAATGCAGAAAAATCAAACAGGAAGAAGTAAAAATGTCTCTGTTTGCAAGTAACATAACTTTTTACCTAGAAAATTCTGAGGGATTTCTAAAAAATACATAGAACTAATTTAGCAAGTTTGCAGGGTGTAAGGTTTATATATGTAAATGACTGCATTTAGATACAGGAAATAAATGATTTAAAAATGAAAAAAAGGGAAATAATTACGATAGGTCAAAAAACATAACATAATTAGAAATAACTTTGTGAAAATCCATTCAAATCTTCTCTGCTGAAAACTAAAGAACTCTTTAAATAGAAAATAAAAAGACCAAATAAATGGAGAGAGATACAGCATGTACATGAATTGGAAGACACAACATTGTTAAATGTCATTTTCTATAAATTGATCTATAGATTCATTGAAATCCTTATCAAAATTCTGGTAGGATCTTTTGTAGAAATTGATAAGCTGATTCTAAAATTCATATGTATCTGAATACTAGTTTGAATTTTGAAAATGGATTTAGAAAGGAAGAACAAAGTTGGAGTATTTGCAATATCTACTTTCTACACTTAGCTTAAACCTACAGTAATTTAGTGTTGTATTAGTGTGTTGTTGTATTGGTGTTGTATGTAGACATACAGATAAGAGGAATAGAGGAGACAGTTCGAAAATAGACCCATGTATATATGCTCAATTAATTTTATACAAATGTTAAAAACAATTAAAAAGGGAAAAGAATCCATTTTCAAAAAATATTACTGAACAACTGTATATTCACAGACTTACCTTTCACCCTACACAAAATTAGCTCAAAATGAGTTGTTGATAAAATTTACATACATAACCATAAAAAATTTTTCCATCTTGTGATAGGCAATTTTTTTTTGTAGTTTAATGTATTTTAATAGCAAACTTACAGGAACAGCACAGAAGACAGACAACATTGAAAACCTTTACTTGCATGTTGGACAACTCAGTTAGAAAATTATAGTGAATGGATGGAATCTTCTGCATGATAAAAATGCTACAAACACCATTTAGTTGACATCAATAAGAAATTTACTTCTTTTTAAAAAATCTAATTGCTGGCATTGTCCAGAAAAATTAGCAGATTTATTTATAATTGTTATAAAATTGAACTGTTGAAACTTGTTCACTGAAACATTTTCACTTGCATTAATGCTTTATGTCCCCTCATTTATATTAAAAATTCACACACAAATGAAAATGGAAAAACTCCCAATACTTGATTTCTGTCCCCTATTTTTCCATTCATGATCATTTACTTAGGTACCTTTTGACCCCAAGGGAAAAAAATATCTAACATTCAAAACTACCAATAACGGGGAAAAAGAGAAAAAAAAATTTTTTTTTGAGAATGAAATGTTTCCCATGATAGTGGATTCTTAAGAATGTTCTCCTCGTATGCATTGCACTAGTTAGATGTGTTTTTGCAAAATTGTTTCACATTTGGCATGAATAACATACTGGTTGGTGCCTTCAAAAAACCAACCAGATAGACGTTTACCTCCTGCAAAACACCGATAGCTGCACTCTGGAAGTGCAGATCTGTTTTGAAGTCTTGAACAATTTCTCACACCGGACACTGGAGGGAAATTTGCAAATCAGAAGTTCAGTGGACTTCTGATAATGACTAATTTCATGGAGTGCCACAGTACCCAGCCTGTAACTATGAGGTTTCTTCACCCCTCCAGTAGAGGGCGCACTCTTTCAAGCGGCTTTTGTAGTCAGTTGCTTCCTGGTGCTTTAAAGCTGGTCAATTTGCAGGCATTCTGCTTTGTATGAGCCATGGAATAGAGACCTTTTTACTTACCCCCTTCCCTTCAGCTGAGCATCAAGTGAGAGGTGGTGCTGGTGCATGAGTGACAGCAAACACAATTCGATAGGTAAATATTTTATAGATGTTACCTAAGAACTGCAAATCAAAAAAACTAAAAATGATACATTAGTCATTATTAAAATTAAAATTATTTGTTCTTCAAATAACATCAGGCTAACACAGGAGGGAAAATAATATGCATATATCTGAAACAGGGCTTGAGTTCAGCAAAAGAGTTTGGAAGATGACAGCCCACAGCTGATTGTGTCAGTAAAGTTTTATTGGATGCCAGCCTTGCCAATTCATTTACGTATTGTCTTGCAGGTTTTGCACTACAATGAGAGAGTACAAGAGTTGTAACAGAGACCGAATGTCTATAAGTCTAAAATATTTACTCTCTGGTTCCTTCAAGAAAATGTCTCCAACCCCTGGTCTAGAATATAAAAAGAACTGTTAGAAGTAGATAACAAGAAGTAAAACAGCTCAGTTTAAAAAACAGATGAGAGAGAAAAAAATAGGTGAAACATTTGAAAAGACAATTCAAAGGAAATATGTATATGGCCTATAAGCAATGAAAATTGTTTAACTTTGCAAACTCATAGAGGATGAATCTAGAATATAGATTACCAGGGGATGGGGTGGGGATAGGGAATTAAGGCTTAAAATGTACAGAAAAAAAGACCTTAACTTCATTAGATGTCAGGAAAATACAAATTTAAACCATAAATACTTACCAATAAGCACCCATTAAAATGGCTAAAATTTCAAAAACTGTCAATAGAAAATGTTGGCAAGGTTTTAGAGCAATCAGAGTTCTCAAATTTTGTATGTGGAAATGTAAAACAATGCAACAAATTTGGAAAACTGTTTGGCAATTTATTCACAATTGCCCAAATCTGGAAACACCTCCAAGGCCCACCAACAGGTGAATGGATTATCAAGAAAGTGTTATACTTGTTGTTCTACTGCACAATAAATGAAACAAACTGTTGATATATACAACAGGGATGAATCTCAAAATAATTATGCTGAAGGAACACAGTCACATGTAATAGACTATATATAAAGTTATAGAAAAAGTAGACTTATCTATATTTTTAAAAAACAGATCTATTATTGCTTAGAGCCAGGGTCAGCAAGATGAAAGTATTGCAAAGTGACAAGAATAATTGTGGAGTGATTAAAATGTTCTTTTATTTGCTTGTCATTTTGGATTCATGGTTAAATACAATAGATTTGATCAAATTGCACACTTTAAATATATACAGTCTATTTTATTTCAAAAAGTTTTTAAAAAACACATATGATGATTGTGGGAAGATGGTAACAGGCTAGCGGACTGAGCTAAATGTTCTCAAAAACAATGAGGAAAAACAAAATCTATCCAAGAGAATGGCTTTGGGTGTCAGCAGACCAGGACAGTGCTACACAACTCCTAGGAAGGTGAGGGACTGAGAAATGAAGAAGTCTGAAACACAAACCTGAATTACCAAGCCCTCATGGTTGTGGGAATGGTTCCCCATCCTTACCCTGGCTCGCTGTAGATGAATGAGAGGGGAACCGACATCTTCCTCCCTGTCAGCTGTTTCAAGGGAAATGGGAGGGGAGGTTGGGGTGCTTTTTTTTCAGTGAATTTGGCCAGCAGAGCCTGTTTTGAATCTGTAGTCTGGATTCACCCCAGGAATACAGGAAATTCAAGACAGAAACACCTCTGTGGAAAGATGTGCTGATGATCCCCATCTACTGGCCAGTCTGGAAATTGCATGGACTAAAACTGTTCTCCATGCTGTGTATCCAACCCCTCAGGGAAAATCTTTGTTCCCCTGGAGAGTCACTGGTTCAATTTTGAAAACTTACACTGGGCAATTTTAAAGACTTAGAATAAGGTGAAACAAATATCACATAAGCACTGTGAAAAAATAACCCAATAGGCATGTGAGAGAAATTGACCATCAGAGCAAAATCACCAACATATTCAGATGCCTAGACATCAGCAAAAATTACAAGCTACTAGGAAACAGAAAGAGATGGCCCAGCCAAAGAACAAACCAAATATGCCAAAGATATACAGGATGTAAGAGAATAAATCAGTGATAGTCACACAACTCTCCAATATCACTTCAAAGAATTTAAAGAAAATATGACTAAAGAAATAAAGGATATCAAGAAGACACTGGGAGAGCACAAAGAACAATTTGAAAGTCTTCAAAGAAAAGTAACAGACTTTATGGGAATGAAAGACACAATGGATGAGATTAAAAATACATTAGAGGCACATAAGAGCAGATTTAAATTGCTTGAAGACAGAATTGGTGATTTTGAAGACAGAATATCTGAATGGGAAAAGACAGGAGAACAGAAGGGGAAGGGAACAGAAAAAATGGAACAGAATCCCAGGGAATTGAATGACAATGCAAATCGCACAAACATTATTGGTGTTCCAGAGGGAGAATGGAAAAGGGGTAGAAAGAATATTTGAGGAAATAATAACTGAAAACTTCCCAACCCTTATGAAGGAAATAAATATCAATATCCAAGAAGGAAAACACATGCAAAAGAGAATAAATCCGAATAGACCTACCCTGAGACACCTACAATCCAGAATGACAAATATCAGAGATAAACAGAGGATTCTGGAAAAAAAAACAAGACAAAAGCAAAGGATCACATACAAGGGAAATTCAATAAGATTAAGTGCCAACATCTCATCAGAAACCACAGAAGTGAGAAGAAAGTGGTATTTAAAATACTAAAAGGGACAAACTACTAGCCAAGAATTCTGTATCCAGCAAAGCTGTTCTTCAAAAATGAGGGAGGGTACAAAGTCTTCAAAGACAAACAAAAACTGATAGAATATGTTACCAAATGACCAGATTTACAAGAGATACTAAAGTGGGTACTGCAGCCTGAAAGGAAAAAACAAGGGCAAGAGATTTGCAGATGAGTTTAGAAATGAAGATTATTAGGAAGGGTATATAAAGGATAAGAAGACAGCCAATAGAATGTTATGACAACAGAGAGCCAAAGGATAAATGGATGAGGAACATAATGCCTTAACAGTAAAAACATTGAATGCTAATGGATTGAACTCCCCATTCAAAAGACATAGAGTGATAGAATGGGGGGGGAAATGAGCTGTCTATATGTTGTCTACAAGAGAACCACCTCAGACATAAGGGCACAACCAGATTAAAAGTGAAAGGTTCAAAAAAGATATTCCACACAAATAGTAACCAAAAAACAACTGGAGTAGTGATACTAATATCAGACAAACTAGATTTCTAATGCAAAATTGTTATAAGGGATGAAGAAGGTCACTATATATTAATAAAAGGGGCAATTCACTAATAATAAATGACTATACTAAATATTTACACACCTAACATGAATCTCCAAGATATATGAGGCACACACTGGCAAAACTGAAGTCAGAAATAGATATCTCTACAATAATAGTTGGAGACTTCACTATACCACTCTCAGTATTAGATAAAACATCTAGACAGAGGATAAAGAAGCAGAGAGCTTGAATAATATGATAAATGTACTAGACCTAACAGACATCTATAGAAGATTGCACCCCAAAACAGCAAAATACATTTTCTTTTCAAGTGCTCATGGATCCTTCTCCAAGATAGACCATAAGCTGGATCACAACACAAGTCTCAGTAACTTTTAAATGATTGAAATTATACAAAACACTTTCTTTCATCATAATGGAATGAAGCTGGAAATCAAAAAAGAATGGAAAAAAGGAAAATTCATAAATATATGGAGATTAAACAACTCACTCTTAAATAATCAGTGGGTCAAAAAGCAATTGCAAGAGAATTCAGAAAATATCTTGAGTCAAGTGAAAATGAAAACACAGCATATTAAATCTTATGGGACACTGCAAAAACAGTACTGAGAGGGAAATTTATAGCCCTCAATACTTAAATTAATAAAGAAGAAAGAGCTAAAATTGAAGCTCTAACTGCACACCTGGAGGACTAGTAAATCAACAGCAAACTAATCTCAAACCAAGGAGAAGGAAAGAAATAGTAAATATCAGAGCAGAAATAAATGAAATTGAGTGAAAAATAACCAATAAACAGAATCAACAAAAGCAAAAGTTGATTATTTGAGAAGATCAACAAAATTGACAAACTCTTAGCTAGACTGACAAAGAAAATAGGAGAGAAGATGCAAATAAATAAAATCGGAACTGAGAGCAGGGACATTACCACTGAGCCCACAGAAATAAGAGAGATCTCCAGAGGATACTATAAACAACTGTATGCCAAAAAAACTAGACAATTTAGAGGAGATGGACAAATTCCTAGAAACACACAAACCACCTACACTGACCCCTGAAGAAAGAGAAGACTTCAACAAACCAATCATAAATGAAGAGATTGAAACAGTCGTCACAAACCTCCCACAGATGAAAAGCTTGGGACCCCATGGCTTCACAGGTAAATATTACCAGTCATTCAAAGACAATCTAATACCAATCTTGCTCGAGTTCTTCCAAAAAATTGAACAGGAAGGAATGCTACCAAGCTCATTCTATGAAGCCAACATCATACTAATACCAAAACCAGATAAAGATCCTACAAAAAAAAAAAAAAAAGAGAGAGAAAATTATAGACAAATATCTCTAATGAATATAGATGCAAAAATCTTCAAAAAAGTACTTACAAACAGAATCTAATAGCACATTAAAAGAATTATATACCACAATCAAGTGGGTTTTATCCCAGGTATGCAAGGGTAATTCATCTCAAGAAAACAAATTAGTGTAATAAAGCACAATGATAAACTGGAGATGAAAAATCATATGATCTTCTCAATGATGCAGAAAAGTCACTTGACAAAATACAGCACCCTTTCTTGATTAAAAACTCTCCAAAAGATAGTAATAGAAGTAAGCTTTCCCGATATGATAAAGTGCATATATGAAAAACCTACAGCTGGCATAGTACCCAATGGTGAAAGAGTGAAAACTTTCCCACTGAGATCAGGAACAAGACAAGGGTGACCACTGCTATTCAATATTGCGCTAGAAGTTCTAACTAGATCAGTTAGGCTAGATAAAGAAATAAAAGGCACCCAAATAGTAAAGGAAGAAGTAAAACTTTCACTATTCACTGATGAGATGATCTTTTATCTAGAATCTCCTGAAAAATACACAAGAAAACTACTAGAACTAACAGACGAGTCCTGCAGAGTGGCAGTATACAAGATTAATACACAAAAATCAATAGCGTTTCTATACACCTACTGACGTGCAAACTGAGGAGGAAATCAGGAAAAAAAAATCCATTTATGATAGCAACTAAAGTAATCAAATATTTAGGAATAACTTAGCAAGGACATAAAGGACCTGTATTCAGAAAACTACAAAACATTGCTGGAAGAAATGGAAGAAGATGAAAATAAATGGAAGGCATTCTGTGTTCATGGATTGGAAGAATAAATATTGTTAAGTTGTCAATTCTATGCAAATTGATTTACAGATTCAGTGCAATCCCAATAAAAATCCCAACAGCCTTTTCTGCAGAAGTGGAAAAACCAATTATCAAATTTATTTGGAAGGGTAAGTGTCCTTGAATAGCCATAAAATCTTAAAAAAGGAGAACGAAGTTGGAGGACTGCCCTTTACACACTTAAAAACATAAGGCCTAGCTACAGTGGTAAAACCAGCATGGTACTGGCATAAACACAGACACATTGACTAACGGAACCAAATAGAGAACTCAGAAATAGACCATCACATCTATAGTCAAGTGATTTTTGACTAGGCGGCCAAGTGCTCCCTCCTTGACCAGAAGAGTCTATTCAACAAATGGTGTTGGGAGAACTGTATATCCATATCCAAAAGAAAGAAACAGGACTCCCCTATCTCACACTTAATACAAAAATCAACTCAAAATGCATCAAGGACCTAAACATAAAAGCAACAAACAAAAAATTCCTAGAAGAAAATGTAGGAAAACATCTTCAAGATCTTATGGTAGGCAGTAGTTTCTTAAGCCTTACACTCAAAGCACAAGCAATAAAACAAAACAAAACAAAAAAGATAAATGGGACCTCCTCAAAATTAAACACCTTTGCACCTCAAAGGACTTTGTCAGAAAGTTGAAAAGGCAGCCAACTCAATGGGAGAAAATATTTGGCAATCACATATCCAATAAGGGTTTAATATCCATGATCTTAAGGAGATCATACATCTCAACAATAAAAAGACAAACTACCCAATTTAAAAATGGGCAAAAGACTTGAAAAGATAATTGTCGAAAGAAGAAATACAAATGGAGAAGAAACACCTGAAACAGTTCAACATAACTAGCGATTGGGGAAATGCAAATAAAAACTTCAATGAGCTATTTCACACCAATTAGACTGGCTGCTAATAAAAAGTTTGAAAGTGCAAATGTTGGAGAGGATGTAGAGAGATAGGAACGCTTATTCACTAATGGTGGGAATGTAGAATGGTAAAGCCACTGTGGAGGACTGTTTGGCAGTCCCTAAGGAAGTTGAATATAGACTTGTCATGTGACCCAGCAATACCATTACTAAGTATATACCCAGAAGAACTGAGAGCAGTGACACAAACAGACATCTGCACACCGATGTTCATAGCAGCATTATTCACGATTAACAGAAGTTGGAAACAATGCAGGTGTCCATCAACTGATGACTGAATAAACAAATTGTGGTGTATACACATGATGGAATATTATGCAGCGGTAAGAGGAAATGAAGTCGTGAAGGGATATGACAACATTGCTGAACCTGGAGGACATTACATTGAGTGAAGCAAGCCAGACACAAAAGTCCAAATGCTGTATGATTGCACTATTATGAGCTAAACATATTGTGTAAATCCATGGAGCTAATAATTAGAATATAGGTTACAAGAAAATAGAAGGAGGGTAGAGAATGGAAAGCTAAAGTTAATCTGTGCAGAGTTGTTAAAAAGATTGTTAATAAATCTTTGGAAATAAATAGAAATGCGTAACATGGTGTTTGTAACTAGCAGTGTTGTATGGGTATCACAGTGGTAGAAAAGGAAATTCTAACGTCATGTATATTACTAGAAGGAAAGCTATAAACTAACATGGGACTGTATAAGATAGTAAAACCTCCTGTAAAACATGAATATGGGTGATATTGCATATATAAGGCTGTTTATACAAAATATAAATATAAATATACTAGAGAGAAGGAAAAAGAATAACAGCTATATGCTTGGTGAGGCATTGAGACATTGAGAGGTGATGAGGATTTTTTTTGTTGTTGCTGTTGTTGTTTATTGGAATAATGAAAATGCTCTGGGAGTGACTGGAGTGATTAAATGCACAAACATGTGATTACACCGAATTCCTTTGACTGTTCTCTTTGAATGGATTTATGCTTCATTAATCTGCATCAATAAAATTGAAAAAAACCCTAAGAAAAGAAAAATATGAATGTATAAAATAAATTAGAGAGACAGAAATAAAATAACAGCTATGTATGTCAGTGGAAGCTTAGAGAGATGAAGAGGAGAATATTAAGGGGTACAGTTTTTTGTTTGGGATTTTTTATTATTACTATTAATATTGTAATAATGAAAATAATCTAATAATGATTGAATTGATGAATGCACACCTATGAGATTATACCAAATACCATTGATTGTACACTTTGGATAGATTGTGTCCTTTATTAATATATATCAATAAAGCTGATTTTTAAAAAATTTCAAAAAACACATGAATAAAAAGGATCTTTCTTGAGAGATGACATTGTTCCTCATCTTGATTAGTTTTGGTTACTTGAGTGTATACATTTGTCAACTCTCCAGATTATACACCTAAGATTTATGAGTTGTGCATTTTACTTTGTGTAACTATCCTTCGATAAATAAAATATCTTAATATTTAAAATCTTCTTTCAGGTATTTTAGTGGGTTTTGGGAGTAAGCAGATTTGGATACATTTATTCAATCCACCCTATTCTCCAGAGTTTCTGTTTCCATGTAAATTTTACATTTTTTGTTTTGTTTTGTTTTGTTTTTCACAATCAATTTTTAATGTCTCTAAAAAATTCCATTTGAGACTTTATTTGGGATTACATTAATGCTAAAGATTAGTGTATTGAGAATTGTCATCGTTTATTACGTTGACTCTTCCCAACCCAGAACATGATATATCTTCCCATCTTTTCATGCTTCTTTTAGGATTCCTAGTAATTTTTTGGCTGCAAAGTGGTCATTGCAAATAATAATTGTACTCTGGAATCTGTTGCATTTCTCTGAACATTGTTGAGTTTATGTTGTAGTGGACAACTAGCTTTTCTGTACTTAAGCTAAACCAAATTTCTTGACTTGGTCTCCAGCAGGTGATATCTTTCAACTCCAGATGCACTTTAGTTTGTTTAGATGTTTTTAGTTTGGTGGGATCATTTTCTCTGCTGTTCCCTTGACTCCAGGTATCAACCAAATTTCCAGCTGTTCTTCCAGTCCCAAGCCATGTCCTCTGGCCCTTTTAGCCACTAATATTTTACCGTTTCTGCATCCCAAATTGTGCTTGGGTCCAGGGATTAATTTAGCCAAAAGAGCTGCAAACTCATAAATTTATCCTATGCAATCCTGTTTTTCATTGCTGGATTTCTCTCTCATCTCCCTGTGCTGTTTCTCAGGCCGTTTTAGTCTGTCCCATGCTTGCATAATTTTGTGATAAACCTGGGAATTGGGCAGAGTTTATACTCAGATTTTAGGCTTCCATTCTTTTTGCATCTTTCTCCGTCTTGGGATGTGCTCTTTAAATTTCCCACCACGCTGTCATACCTGAACTCTACCCTCTGCCAATACCAGCTTTAAAAGCTGTGGATTTAGCTGTCAATAACTTTGTGAGATTTGTGGAATGTTCTCAGGCAAAAACACTACAAACACACAATTCTTATCCATTGCCGTTGCAGTATTCAAATGAAAACAATCTGAGGTTTCTGTCAATTTTTATTGATATCCAGTTTCTTCTGCTAATTTTAAAATATTTTGTCATTTTCATAATTATTGCCTGAGAAAGTATTCATCTGACTACTTTAAACCACTCTTTTCAGTAGACAAAACTCTTCTCATTGAGCTTTTAATTCACATTCCCCGTATTTTCATGTTTATTGGCCAAATGAATTATTCTTTTCTGAAATACTTGTACAGACCTTTGCCTAGTTTTCTTTCAGGTTCCTTTCTTCCTGATGATAGGTATGAATTTTTATATATTACCTATTTGAGGCATTTTGTAATTATTTATATGACAAACATTTTCTGTCACTTTGTTACCTGCCTTTTTTACTTTCTTCATAATGTCGTTTAAGTAACAGAAATTATTCGTTTGAATATAATCAAATGTATTAATAGATTTATTTAGACATAGTGTATTGGATTTTGGTGTAAAATATATTTACCTATCCTATGGTCAATAAGATTTTCTCCTAGAGTACCTTTAAAAATTTGTTGTTTTTTATCATTGTTTGGAACTATAATTCACCTAGAAATAATCTACATATTCTGTGAAGTAAGAGTTAGTATGGTTTTTTCCAAATGCTTACCCAATGATTCCAGAATCATGTTAAAATGTAGTTCCACCTTTACCACACATTGAGTAGCAGTAGTGTGGCACTGGTCCTGGTTTCTCTAGTCTATTCTCCTGGACTATTTATCTGTATTTGTGCCATATCCATAATTTCTTAATTACTGTTTTCTTCGACATAAGTTTGGGTATCTAATAGTAATCTGATAAAAGAAGTCTTTTTTGGACATCCAGGCCTTTTGAATTTCCAAATAATTTTACAGTTGGCTGTTCAAGTTCATATGAAAACAAACACAAGTATTTACTTCAACAGAACTGTAATAATTACCTAGATGAATGTGAAGAGTAGTGATTATATGCAAAGTAACCAATGAAAAATAAACAGAAACCCCTTTAGTACCTCTTCTGGCATAGTAAAATTTTGAGTTATGAAACTCTAGTTATTTTTCATAAAAAATGGGTTATTATTTTTAGTTTTATATAATTGTACTTATTTCAAGTTGTCTTTAATTACTTTAAATACAATAATAATATCATTTGTCTGTCAAATCCCATATCTTAAATCTTACTGGTTCTGTTGTTTTCTCTGGGTGCCATATTTTTTCACTTTTTCCCCCTGCTTTGCTGGTCATTATTGCTCACTGGGTGATTGTAACAGTATTTGAATAATTATTCATGCAAAAATTAAAGGCATGGAATGAAGAACTTCCTCCAGAGAGCATTTACCTATTCTTGTCACCCTGAAGCAGGGTCTGTTTTTCACCATCTTAATCCAACTTCAAAACTTGAGATTCCTAGATCTCCAGTGGTGGAAATATTTACAAGGGCTTGCTTAATTCAGCCTTACCCTTGCCCTGAGGTCATTGTGAGATATATTGTTCTGAATTCTCATCCAGTCATTCGCTAGGATTTGATATGTGTCTCCCTCTTCCCAAAGGAGCAGTAAATCCATGGCCCAGGTTGGTGACTGATTCTTCTGATTTGTCACATCCATCAAGCCAACAGCATTTTTCAGTGCTGCCCTCACTTCTCCAGAGTCTCAGACTTTCTGGTGAGGCGAATCCTACTTATTCTGTAGGTTCTAATGTGATTTCAAGATGTATTTAACGTTCTATCATTTCTTTTATTTGTATTCATGATGGGAATTGGTTAAAATTACCAAACCTGTCATTGTTGGAACAGAACTTTAAAGGTAAAATATACTCATGTAAGTGGAAGCCTTGACTAGCACAAATGTACACAAGTGGCACCATAGTCAACATGAAGTGTCCTCACCTCCTACAATACTTTGCTCAGATGTTCTTTTCTCAGTGAGGCCCACACTGACCACTCGCTTACTCTGGTACATCATTCTCCCTTACTAATCCTGCTGTCTCTTTATGCATAGTACTCATCACCTTCTAATAGACTGTATCACTTACTTGTTAGGTTTATTCTCCGTCACTTACTAGAAGATAAATTTCACAAGGTCAGCAATCTCTGTTTATTATGTTTCTAATCGCCTAGGAAAGTGCCTGGTAATTTTAAAATAATATAACTTTTGAATGAATGAAAAAGCAAATGAATAACTGAAATGATTAATGCTATAGTGCCATGTATTTTTGCATGCAAAAAAAAAGGCACATTGGATCAGAAACACCAAAGAGGGAACAGGAAAAAATTAATGTGGTAGTCATCAACTTATAATGGTCAATTAAGCCAATCCAGGATAAGTCACGATTTCAGGGAAGAAAAAATCCAGTACCTTGGACTTTACTGAAAATGATGTGGCCTGACCAAGCCCTCCAGGGCTTGTTATTCACTATCTTAATGTCATTCAGTAAACTGGGTTCTCCTGGAAATCATTGTTTGCTTTTGTTCCACTCAGCTCATGTTGAATTCAAGACACCTGCTCATTCTCAGTGGAGGAAGTCATCCCTTCTGACATGACTGAGGAATTCATGGCACAAAGAGGAGTTTCATCCCCTTCTTCCCTTGGGAACTGCTATATCTAATACCAGAGTCTTAGGATAGAAACAGAGGCCAAAATTTTATGGTCTACAATGCCCATCACCAGCAGATAAGCTTTCTACAGGCAGACAGTCTATAGGAATTTTACTATCTTGTTTTACAAACCAGTCATAACTATAGGTATATGGCTTATCTCAAATAAGCTGCTACTCAAAATGCACACACTTTTAAAGTGATGAAGGTACAGGAACCTACTTAGGGCTAAGAACTGCTTTTCAAAAAGTATATGATTACAATTTTAAAGGGATTTTCAACATTTTAAGAATTTTTTCATGTGAAACAATTTCTGGTTCTGGATTAAAATTTTCATTTCATTTTATTAAGATAACTCACTGTCAGCTTCTGACTTATTATTTGATATTAGAAAATATGCCCATAAATTTATTAGAAGCTCCACACTGGATAATGATATACAGATGTATTTTGAGCATGGGAACTGAATTTTCTTTTTTTATATTGACATTATATTATTACAGGAACCCCACAAAATTAAAGGTTTCATTAAGAAAATATTTTTCTCACAAGCTCTCTCTTCAGAGCCCCCTTAATCTCATTATTCCTCAGACTGTAGATGAGAGGGTTCAACATGGGGATCACCACCATGTAGAACACAGACACCACCTTGTTCTGGTCAGTTGAGTAGCTGGACTTGGGCATCACATAAATGAATGTAAGGGTCCCATAGAACAGACTGACAGCAGTGAGGTGGGAGGTACAGGTGGAGAAGGCCTTGTGGCGTCCCTCGGAGGAGCGCATCTTCAGGATGGTGATGAGGATATAGATGTAGGATACAGCTATGATAAACATTGTGACCACAATGATGGATCCAGCAGAAAATGAAGGAACAACTGCAGGAATGCTAGTATCAGAACAGGAAAGTTTAACTAAAGGAGCAAAATCACAGAAAAAGTGATTGACCCGATTTGGTCCACAGAAATATAAACAAAAGAAGGAAAGAGTAAAGCAGGAAGCATTGAGGAAACCACCTATGTAAGCCACAGAGAGTAAGTGGACAAGGACCTGTGTGGACATTTTGGTTGAATAAAGCAGTGGGTTGCAGATTGCCACAAAGCGATCATATGCCATAGTGGCCAGAAGAAAGCACTCAGCTGTCCCAAAGAAGACAGCTGATCCAAGCTGGATGGCACATCCAAAATAGGAGATTGTATTTCTATCCACCAGGAAGTTTACAAGCATATTGGGAGTGACAGAAGATGAGTAACCTATGTCAGCAAAAGCCAAGTGGCTCAGGAATAAATACATAGACTGATGCAGCTGAGAGGAGACTCTGATAAGAATGATTGTGCTGAGATTGCCAGATACAGTCACCAGGTAGATGCATAGGATGAGCGCAAAGAGGATGACCTGAAGTTTTGGATCCTTTGTTAGTCCCAGTAGAATGAATCCTGTCACTGCAGTGTAGTTCCCATCCACCAGGGAATCCATGAGACAGTGTCACTGGTATCAAAGAGAATCTGTGATTAAAAAATTATATTAAAGTAGTTATGAATTTGCTGGTTTCATTTCCCTTACTATACATAAGGGAAGTAATTATAAATAAAGATGCTATTCAAGCATTAGCACATAATTACAAAATTGATGAGCTTACCTATATTTTAAAAATTGTTATTAACCAAGAAACAAAATTTGCATCAAATAATGTCACTGTCATTCTTTCTATTTTTTTCAAAATACATATAAGTTGACTGTAGAGTTAAAGAATAAAAAATAAGGAGGAAGTACATGTTGAAAAAACTGTTGAGTTTAACAATAAAGAAACAAACAAACAAAAATGTTACATACAGATACTGTAATATTATCAAGCCATAAATAGGAAGAAAGTTTTAAGACACTGCAAAATGCATGAACCTTGGAAACATCATCCTGAGTGAAATAAGCAAGATATTTAACTGTAAATAATGCATGACTTTACTTATATGAAGTGTCTACAAATAGCAAATTTGTAAGTAGAAATAGAATAGAAGGTACCGGAGTAAGGTGAGAGGGGGAAAGAGGGGCTTATTGCTTGGTGTGTATAGTGTGTTAATAAATGTCGGGTGTTTTTAAATTTAAAAAAAATAGAACTATGTAATGAGTATTTGAATAATAGGTGATTTTTATTATATGCATATTAAATGATAGACATGGAGTTAAAATTTTATATATAGTTCTAACCTGTTTTCCAATCCATAATACTTGCATTATTATTTTACAGATGAGGGAACTGAATCTGAAAGAGGTGGTAACTTGCACAAGGTTGCACATCAAATGGTGAGTAGGAATATGAATTTTGGACAGTCTGACTGTGGCCCAAAGTTTAGTAACTGTGGCATTAACCAAGTTAAATCCTTACCATGAAGACCAATACACTTGGCAATGGGTGGGTAACAGATTAGCCTTTAAACTTTCAGATATTTAAAGGAGGCGCCTATTTGGTTACATATTTCACAATGTCTGTTAATTATGACCACTTCTTAAAAGGGGAAATATGATTGTTTTGATACTAAGTTCAAAAGGAATTTCAAATTGGGATAATCAATGAGGTTCCCTTTTATAAATGTATTAAATACTTTTCAATATTTATAATTAAAAATATCATTTTATCAAATATCTGAAATATACATGTAAAAATATGCAAAAAGCAAGATTTATATTCAGGACATATTTAAAATAAGTTTATTCAAACAATTCAAATAATTTTCCACTATAAAAATGTATTCTAATCGGAGTATTGTGAAATGAAATAATATTTTTGAAATAATTACAATTGAATAAAGCCTGAAAAGTTAAGAAATTCAACCATGATCACCCAGCTGGCAACTGGGTTGACCATCTCCAAGCTTTCTGTCTTTATAGGCAGAGCCTTGCCCAGTGTATCTTGTTTCCAGTGAAGCTAGCAAATTCAGACATATAAACAAAGTAAGCTTTTTGCAGATATCTTTAGTAACAGTAAATCCCCAAGAATCACAAAGCTTTGAATTTATTAACATTACAGTTGAGTGCTGAGTTTAGATAGTGTTGAAAGACAATATGAGTTTCTGTCTTTGGGATAAATAAACAAGCAATCCTGGGTAACTTGATTGTGCCTGTTTACTCACATGACTCACATTATGGGAAAAGAGTAATTCAGATAAACTTGCCTAAGAACTGATTGCTGTGTTTCATCTGCTCCATTTCACCACTATGGCTTGTGGATAAAGAGAAAACCTTAGAGTCAAGTGTTCTGAAATGGTGAATAAAAATTATTACAACAGATTAATTCACAAAAGCCAAAATCTTACCTATTGGAATAAGAACTCATTCATCTTTCAGCAAAAAATCCTATGTCATTGTGTTATATAGCTATATTTAACTATTGTTTGTCTTGGTGAATAAGTCTCTGAAGACTGTTGATTTAAATGTGAAATCAAATGCACCAGGGATCATTATCACATTCTCAAGTGGATATAATGAGCTTACAGTTCACACAAACACAGCTAGTCTTTAAAAATTCTGTTAATTCACAAGAAGTCAGATGCTAAATAAACATTTTTGTTTTTTTCTATGTCATTGGTGCATGTGCATAGCTAACTACTGGTTCTAATTCTACTTTTATATATTAGTTTAAGGAATACTAAACTTCAGATTTAGAAAGATAATCTTAGCTTCATTCATTCAACCCTTCCTCATTTTTTAATCATTTTGTAGTGATATATGTAAGACACTCCGTTAGGTACCTTGGATAATATGGGCTAACCACAGGTAAAATAGCAGTTTATATAACAGAATTATTTAAGCCATGTATATAATGTATCTAGGACATGTTATAAAATAAATACTTTGTAAGTTATGTAGATAAAGAAATGTAAAATAAAATGAGGTTTGCATGACTTCCAGGTAAGACTGCTTTTCTTACAGCTTGCCTAAGAGGGATGGCTTCCGGTACGTGGCTTATGTGAGTAGTTGGAAGACAGTAGAAACAGGTGTCTTCAACCCAGTGGGACGCAATCTCAATCCCTTGCTAATCTAACTAAACTAATTTTAGAAAATTCCATCTCACACTCCTGATTGGCCCCCAAGCAATATGCTTAACATTTTATATTCATTATCTCATTTAATCCTGACAGTAATACTGTGAGATAAGTATTTCTATTATCCTCATTTTGCAGATGAGAAGTCTGGGATTTAGGAGTTAATATGCTTGTCCAGAGATACTCAACTGGTGAGAACAGATTCAGGTTACAAATTCAGGCTACACTGAGTGTAGAATGTGTGCTCTTCACTACTTAATGCTATTGGGTCACCCTTCAAGACTTATGGGCCTGCTTGTACCCACTGACACACACATTGTCTCTGATTTAGACTTTTCTCTCCCCACCCTCAGTACCCCTTCAAATTCCAAAAGCTGCCTGAGCCTACAGTCTGATCCTGAACATGAGGCGAATATTCAGGACCCTATTTCAATCACCAAAGACCAACTTCTGTTGATCTTACTCCGTAATTGCTTTCAAATATGTCCAATTTCTCCATTTCACCACTGCACACTGCACAGCTGCATTTCCACAAAACATCAGAGTGAGTTATGTATTAAAAGAATCTAATTTTACTCATTTTGTTGCAATGAAATAGTTACATACGCTTATGTTAAATGGCTCATCAGGAAAAACAAAGATCCAGAGATCCATTCTTTACAAATCCTAGCCCCAATCTCCAAGGGACCACTTTGACTGGAAACTCTTTCATGTTTTAGGAACTTCAATATCTCTAAATAATATACTTTATTAAAGAAAAAATTAGAATTTCCATCTTGTGTTTCTGCTTTATTCACTAGTTATTTAATCTGAGCACAACTGAAACGGAGGAATTTGGTGGTTTTTCCCAGATCTTAAAGGATGTGTACAGTTTTTGTTAAATTTTTATTAATAGGTCAGAATAGTAATATTCAATGAGTTAAGTATCAATGGCAAATAAGTTTTAATTCAATTATGTACTACAAATAAGTATAATTTTCAATTGTTAATATTAATAATTCACCACTGCTAACAGGTAATACAATGCCATTAACAAGTTTGAAAGTTAAATAACAATGAACAAAATGGAATCTCAACGGGTGAGTTTATTACAAGTAAGCTACTCAGTTTTATTCTAATAAAGTAGAGAATAAATATAAACCTTACATCAAAACATTTAGTTTCTTTAATTAAAGGTGACATAAATATTTTCTAACAATTATTCATCTCTATATAACAAGATGTTATATCTAGATCAGTTCATTGTCATCTAAATTCTTGTGTTACTTGATAACTTTCTAAATCTTTCTTGTTTTCAGTAATTATTGAGTCTCTGGTTGTAACTTTAAATTTAATCAATTCCGAATTAAATGATTTGTTATATAAAATGTAGAATTCTATAACTTATGCTATTATTTTTTATTCAGAATGTTTATATATTCATCTTTTGACATTTTGCACACCCATTCCATTCTCATAAATACACACACCTCTTCCCTTCTTTCTGCCCTTTCAGTATACTTGCATATTTTTTATTTTTTAAAATTTTATTGAAGTGTATCATTCATACATGAATCTACATAAACAATAAGTATATAGTTAAAGTTGTGAACTTACAAAATAAGCATGCATAACATCATACAGGGGTCCCATTTATCACCCTTCCAACAATACCTTGCATTGTTGTGAAACAATTGGTACAAACTTTGCAAGAGCATCGTCAAAATATTACTACTAACTATAGTCCATATCCTACATTTTGTATATTTTCCCCAACCACTGAATTTTTAAAAATATATATTTTTATTACAGAGGTTGTGAACTTACAAACCAATCATGCACATGTGTAGAATTCCCATACAACACCCCTTCACCAACACACCACACCATGGTGGAATATTTGTTACAGATTATTAGATAATATCATCAGACTGTTACCACCAACCATGGTTCATAGCATATAGTTGGCACACTTTTTCCATACTTCCCCATTTTCAACACAGTACATCTTTGGCATTGTTGCAAGAATATTGCCATAGTGCTGTTAACTACAGTCCATAGGTCACACCAACTGTATTTTTCCCATGCTTTTCCTCTTTCCTACCACCCTGCAATAGTGACGTACAACTGTTCTAGCTCACAGAAGGACACTTTTGCATCTGTACCATCAACCACAATTCTCATCCACCTCTGGGTTAAGTTTGTTTTCAGGCCCTAAATTATTCTCTAACTTTCTTTCAATTGACATTTACATCTCTAGACTACCCTTTCAGCCATAATCCCATTTATAAACCAGCTGCTACTCACTATAATGTGTTACGGTCAGCTCTATCCATTTCCATACTTTTACTGTCAAGTTACTTAAAACTTCTACATGCGTTAAGAATCAGTATTCCTTCACAGCCCTCCTCTTATCTTCTAACCTATACTATAAGTTTTAACTCCATGCATTTATTCTTCATATTTAGTTCATATTATTGATACTATGCAACGATTGTCCCTTTTTGCTGGCTTACTTCACTTAGCATAATGTTTTCAAGATTCATCCTTGTTTTCATATGTGTCCCAGTTTCATTTCTTCTTACTGCAGCATAATATTCCGTTGTATGTATATACCACATTTTGTTTCTCCATTCATTGGTTGATGGACACTTTGGTGGTTAACATCTTTTGGCAATTGTGAATAACACCACTATGAGCATCGGTGTGCAGATGTCCCTTTGTGTCACAGTTTTCAGTTCTTCTGAATATATTCCTAGTAGAGGAATTGCTGGATCATATGGCATTTCTATATTTAGCCTCCTGAGAAACCACCAAATTTCCTTCCACAGAACCTGCATCCTATGTGGAAGGCATCTTACACAGTGAAGGAATGTTCTTATACACATCTCCTTCAACACTTATTGTTTTCTGTTTGTTGTAGTAATGGCCATTCTATACATTGTGAGATCATATCTCATTGTTGTTTTGATTTGCATTTTCCTAATAGTTAGTGACAGTATAACTACATTTTGAAATTCTATTTTGTTAAACCTTAAAATTTTGTGTAATAAACATTTCATGTACAATAATTTACTTCAATTATAGAGAATATCTTATGACACCCCCCCCCCCATTTAATAAGATGAGGATAAAGATATCTCTTCGTATCTCTTCAACTCTCTTCTCCAAACTTCACTTCCTGGCTTTAGTCATTTGTCTCAATCTGAGTATTCTATAATTAATAGTAAGTTTACAAACTTTGTTTTCTGTTTCTAAAATATGTAAATAAATAAATGTATATGCTATTATGACTAAATGTTATTCACCTAAGAACTAGGGATTTTCCTAAGATTGTGCCCTTAT
>JAQZBX010041291.1:0-22396 GCA_029593785.1 Cabassous unicinctus
GATGGAATATCACCACTGATCCCAAAGAAATAGTGTATCATAAGAGGATACATTAAAACTTTTATTTCAAGAAGATGGATAACTTCAATGAAATGCACAAATTTCTAGAAACAAACCAGCAACTACAGTGAAGAAAGAAGAAATTGATTAACTCAACACAAGAATCACAAGTAAGGAGATTGAATTCGTCTTCAAAAACCTTCCATCTCAGAAAATCTCAGGACCAGATGGCTTCACAGGTGAAGTATGCCAATCATTTGGAATGAACTGACATTAATCCTGCTTAAACTCTTCCACAATGTAGAAGTGGATGAGCCGCTGCCTGGACACAACGGGGCTGGGCCAGAGCGCAGCATCCGATACCACCCCAAGTTGACAACTTTTCGCGAGGCTTGGGTCACCTCTCCTTGGCCTTGGGCTCTCTAGGGGCCTCCCTCTCTCTGAGGGGAACTTGGACGCTGAGGAATCCCAGTGGGCCCTCCACTCTAAGGGGAAGTCGGACTCTGAGACATCCGGAGAGGACCCTCACTCCTTTGTGGGGGGACCTGAATTCTGAGGGACCCCCACTCCCTGAAGGACTCTGAGGGACTCTAGGTGGATGCCAACTCTGAAGGGCCCCCACTCTTAGAGGGGACCCTCAACTCTGAGGAGCCTCCCTCTCTGAGGAGCAGTGAGGGTACCTGGACTCTGGGGGTCCCCACTGTCTGAGGAAGTCTGTTGAGTGCACGGGCATGGGGGTTCCCCTGGAGCTTCGGTGAGGGACAGTGCTTTTGGGCAGGGGTTTGGCCGGGCCTCTCAGGCCCCGCCCAGCACACGGGTGTTTTGGGGGCCCCGGCGGTGCCCATGTGCTCCCCGGGTTCTGACGGTGACAGCGCCCCGGGCTCCTGGTGTGCAGCGAGGGGCGCACTATCTGGCACGGGGCATGGGCGGGCAGCAGAGTAAGTGCCACGTGCCAGGACCCGCAGGCGAACCAAGCACACACAGCTCCTTGCCTCTGGATCCGGGCTGCAGCTGTGGTAAGTTTGGGGACCAAACTTGGTGGGGGCGGGGCGCGGGCCAGCTGGAACACCCCATAAGCATGGAAACGCGGGGCTAGCGACCTTTTCCCTTGCTGCGTTTCCAGAGCACCTTCCAGCACAGCACTTGTAGTGTTGTGGGGGCAAGCGGTGCTCCCAGAAAGTTGTGATCTGAAGCTCTTAACTTTGCATTTATGTGAGTCAATAAATCATCGTTATTAAGTGTGTTTGAGTTGTTTTTTCCATTATTTGCAACCAAACACAATGTAGTGGATACAAAGCAGAATTCTGAAAGTACATGAAGTGGTGGTGGTTTTACCTTCTAGATGAGCTGGTGCAATGGCAATGTGTACAATTGTTCCATAGTTTGTCATTTACACTTTAGTGACTGCTTAAGAAGGATGGTGAGAGAGGAATCCTTCCGTTTTCTACCCTCTTCTACATAGAATATATTTTCTCCTGCCATGCTCTTTACCTGCTTCATCAGTCTCCAAGCTATAGACACAGCTCTCTTTCTCCCAGAGAAGAGGACTTGAAGAAAGGGTAACTGAATTGCTAGTAGGAGGAATCAGGTACATGAGCAATGAGGAGAAATCTATCTGTGATAAAGAAGAAATAGTGTTTTAAGAGAAGATAGTTTAGGTATTGATTTCTTCTGCTATATGACTGTCATTTCAATTAAATCTATAATTATAGGGTAATATGTTATAAATAAATTAGATAAAACAAATGGAGTTAAATCAGCTAAATGTACTTGCATTTGGTTCTAAGGAGATTTCATCAAAATTTTGATAAGAATAAGGATACCAGATTATAAATCAGTAAGAGTTCACGAACTAAGTTTTTAACTTGGATTGAAAAATAAATTGTGAAATTTACATTTGGAGTATAAAGAAAACTGAATTTAAGTCACATTAGTGATTACACTAACACATCTATAGTAAAATTCCTATTTTAAACGTTTTAAGTTTAATAGGGTTTTTGAAAAAATGTCTATGATTAAAAATTTTATAGATGATCTTTTATTCTCAAAACATAGAAATTTGCTATACAATGAAGGCCACTAATATATTTTCTGAATTGATGTTGTTTTGAGTGAATTATCTTCAAATTGTCCATTATTTCTGTTCATGTTTAGGGACTTTGGGCTTTTAACCTAAGTATATGAACTTTGGAACAATTAGATTAGGTCTAGATTTGTACACTTTTTTTCTTTTAGGTTATTAACATAAACTTTATTTTTAAGAACAGTGTTAGAAAACATTACAAAGAGAGTACAAAGAGTTCCCACATACCCCTCACTCAGTTTCCCCTATTTTTAAATCTTAAATAACCATGGTATATTTGTTACAGTTAGTGAACCAACATCATTATTAAATAAGGACCCTGCTTTATTCATACATACTTAGTTTTTGCTTAAGATCTTTCTTTATGGAGAAGTTGTGGTTTTAGAGCACATTCAGACATAAAATATAGGATTCCTCTATACCACTGTCTTATTAACAGCTTGCACTGATGTGGTACATTTGTTCCAATTGATGCAAGCACATTGTAATAATTGTATTATTAACTATAATTCTTGTTTTAACTTAGGATTCACTGCTGTGCTGTTTTTTATAAAAAATTTTTTTCTATCTAGTCCCATATATACAACCTAAAATTTCCCCTTTTAACCACATTTAAATATATAATTCACTGTTCTTAATTACATTCACCATCCCTTACCAAAATTTGTCCATCATCCCAAAGAGAAACTGTACATTTTAAGCTTTAACCCCCTATTCCCTACCCCCTCCCATCTCCTGGTAACCTGTATTTTAGATTCTGATTTTATGAGTTTACTTATTCTAATTATTTCATATCATTGAGATTATACAATATGTGTACTTTTGTGTCTGGCTTATTTCACTCAACATGATATCTTGAAAGATCAGCCATGTTGTCACATGAATCAGAACTTCCTTCCATTTTTACAGTTGAATAATAGTCCAATGTCTGCCTGTACTACATTTTATTTCTCTATCATGTAATAATTTCAATCACTTTCATCTTTTGGCAAATGTGAATTATGGTGCTAAGAACATCTGTGTGCAAATACCTGTTTGAGTATTTGGGGTATATATCTGGTAGTGAGAATGCTTGGTCATATGGTAATTCTATACTTAACTTTCCAAGGAACTGCTGAACTGTCTTCCATAGCAACTGCCCCATTTTACTTTGCCACTAGCAAGGAATTTTCTCCATATCCTCTGAGACACTTGTAATTTTCTGGTTTTAAAATAGTAGCCATTCTAGTGGATGTGAAATGGCATCTCCTTATAGTTTTGCTATGCATTAACTTAATGGCTTATGATGATATCCTTTTTTCAGGTGGTTTTTGGCTATTTGTATATCTTTGGAGAGAAGTCTATCAAATATTTTGCCCATTTTAAAAGTGTTTGTTACTTGTGCTTTGGTTGTAACATCTAAGAAACCATTGCCTAACACAAAGCCCTGAAGATACTTTCCTGTTTTCTTCTAGGAGATTTATAGCTCTAGCCCTTATGTTTAGCCCTTATATTTTGGTCTTTGATCCATTTTGAGGTGATTTTTGTATATAGGGTGATGTATGGATCCATCTTCATTCTTTCACAAATGAAGATCCAGTTTTCCTGGCACCATTTGCTGAAGAGACTCTTCTTTCCCAATGGACTGGTCTTGGCAGCCTTGTGAAAAATCAGTTGGTCTTGAGTATGAGAGTTGATTTTTGAACTCTCAATTTTATTCTATTGATCTTTATATCTGTTCTTGTCTCAGTACCATGCTGTTTTCATTACTATGGCTTTGTAATGAGTTTTAAGATTGGAAAATAGGTGTCCTCCAACCTTGTTGTTCTATTCAAAATTTCTTTGGCTCTTTAGAGTACTTTGTCATATAAATTTGATGATTGGCTTTTCCATTTCTTCAAAGGAGGCTGTTGGGATTTTGATTGGTATTATGTTGAATCTGGAAATCACATTGGGTAGGATTGTCATCATAATAATATTTAATCTTCCAATCTATGAACATGAATGTCCTTCCATATATTTAGGACTTCCTTGATTTCTGTTAGCAATGTTTTGTGATTTTCTCTCTACAAGTCCTCTATATCCTTGGCTAGACTTTTTCCTAGATATATGATTCTTTTAGTTTCTGTTGTAAATCAAGTTTTTTAATTGATTTCTTCTTCTGATTGTTCATTTCTAGTGTGTACAGGCACTACTGATTTTTCAGTGTTGATCTCGTACCCACCACTTTGCTAAATGCATTTATTACTTCTAGGTCCCTTGGTGTAGATTTTTCATGACTCTATATAGGATCATGACATCTACAAATAGGGGGAAAGAATTCATTTTCAATTTGGTTGCCTTTTATTTTTTCCTTTCTTTTCTTTCCTTTTTTTCCTAATTTCTCTGGCTAGAATTTCCAATATAAAGATGAATAACAGTGGTGACAGTGGATAGTCTCATTTGTTCATGATGTTGGAAGGAAATCTTTCCATCTTTTCAGTGTTAAGTAGGATGCTAGCTGTAGGTCTTTCATAGATATGCCCCCATTAATGTTGAGGATGTTTCCATGTATTCATAGTTTTCTAAATGTTTTAAGCAAGAACTGCTGCTGGATTTTGTGAAATGCCTTCTCTGCATCAATTGAGATGATCAAGTGTTTTTCTACCTTTATTTTGTTATTATGGAATGTTGCATTAACTCAGAAGTTCTTAAACTTTTTTATTCCAGCGACCCCTTTGCCAGGCAGGTGAAAACCATGGACCCTTACTAAGTCCACACTATAGTGTGTACTATTTAATAATTATATTACACACACACCACAGGTCCCCACAAGAATAATGTTTTTTGAGTTTCAATTCAAGCTCATGGACACCTTGTTAAGAACCCCTGCATTGATTGATTTCCTTATATTTAACTATGCTTGTATTCCTGGCTTAAATCCCAGTTGTCATTGTGTATAATTCTTTTAATGTGCTTTTGGAGTTGGTTTGTGTTGCAGTTTGATATTGTTTATAAATTCCAAAAATAGATATTGGATTATGTTTGTAAAGTGGTCTGTTCCTCTGGGCATATTAGATTATATTGGATTCAGAGGTTTCACTTTTAATCAATAATTATAATAATTATTATATATAATATATAATTATTTACTTGATTTATTTACTTGATTAAATAATGTTTAAGACTTTGATTGGGCCACATCAGCAGGATGTTGAGTCCCCACCCTCTTGGTGAGTGGTGACTCACAGAAAACCTGCACTGCAGAGAAGGGAGGTTGGAAATTTGATCCTGGAGCCTGGGAAGTAAACAGACAGAGAAGCAGATATGCAGAAGGAGAAAAGACTCCATTAGACACTGCAGAGGCCCCGGCAAGAAAGACAAGCCGTTCGCCTGCTAGTCTGCAGTTGGGCTTGTGGAGATAGCAGAGTAGTTGAGTTTGGAGAGAAATGAGCCCCAGGAATAGAAGTATCCAGGAAACCTGGACCCTTACAGATGTCAGCAGCCATCTTGCTCCAAAACGTGGCAACAGACTTTGGTGAAGGAAGTAACTTATCCTTTATGCCCTGGTAACTGTAAGCTTCTACCCCCAAATAAATACCCTTTATGAAAACCAAAATATTTCTGATATTTTGCATCAGCACCCCTTTGGCTAACATAGTTTGCTAGTATTTTGTTGAGTCTTTTTGTGTCTATATTCAAAGAGATACTGGTCTGAAATTTTGTTTTCTTGTGTTATTTCCTTCTGGCTTTGGGATGAGGGTAATGGCCTTTGGAATCAATTAGGGAATGTTCCCTTGTCTTCAATTTTTTGGAAGATTTTCATCAGGGTTAGTATTAATTATTCTTGGAATGTTTGGCAAAACTCCGTCAGACCATCTGGCCCTGGCCTTTTTTTGGTTAGGAGGTTCTGATTATTGATATAATTTCTTTACTGGTAATTGGTTTGTTGAGATTTCTGTTCTTCTTTGGTCAGTGTAGGTAGTTTATGTGTTTTTAGGAATTTGTCCATTTCATCTAGGTCATGTAACTTATGGGCCTACAGTTCATTGTATCCAATTATAGTCCTTTTTTCCCCCCAGTGGGGTTGATAGTAACGTACCCTTTTCACTTTCGATTTTAGTCATTTTTGTTCTTTTTTTCTTTGTCAGTCTACCTAAAGTTTGTCAATTTTACTGATCTCTTCAAAGAACTAAATTATGCTTTTGCTGATTCCCTATTGTTTTTTATCCTCTATTTCATTTATCTTTGTTCTAATCTTTTTAATTTCCTTCCTTCTGCTTGTTTTATGTTCAGTTTGCTCTTATTTTTCTAGTTCTTCCAATTTTGAGGTTAGATCTCTGATTTGAAATCTTCCTTCTTTTTAAATGTAAGCATTTAGAGCTGTATATATTCCTCTCAGCACTGCCTTTGCTGCATCCTATAAGTTTTGCTATATAGTATTTTCACTTTCATTCACCTCAAGATATTTCCTAGTTTCCCTTGTGATTTTTTCTTTAATTGTACAGTTTTAATTTCCACATTTTGTGAATTTTCTGTTTCCCACTGTTATTTCTTCTGAGATTCATTCCATTTTGGTTGGAGTAGATACATTGTATGATTTAGTATCTTTCAATTTATTGAGATTTTCCATAACATAACATATATTCTATCCTGGAGAATGATCCTTGTTCATTTGAGAAGAATGTTCATTTGGGTGAAGTGTTCTTTATATATATGTTAGGCCTAGTTGGTGTAGAGTATCATTCAAACATTATTTTCTTACTTATTTTTTGTTTAGATGTTTTATCTATTATTGAAAATGATATATGAAATTCTCTCACTATTAATGTGGATTTATTTATTTCTCCCTTCATATCTGTTAGTATTAGCTTCATATATTTTGGGTTTCTGATGTTGGGTGCATATATATTTATAATTGTTAGGTCTTCTTGTTGAATTGTCCCCTCTATCACTATATAATGACCATCTTTGTCCCTCCTTACTGTTTTTTACTTAAAGACTCTTTATCTGATATTAGTGTAGCTACCAAAACTCTCTTTTGGCTTTTACTTGTACATATTTTTCCATCCCTCCCCTTTTAACCTACTTATACATTTTTAATTTATAGTGATTCTCTTGTAAACAGCATATACTTGGGACATATTTTTTATCCATTCTATCAAAATCTTTCCTTTGATTTGAGGTTTTAATCAATTACATATTAAATCACCACTGATACTACAGGACTTTCTTTTGATGTTTTGCTATTTAGTCCTTGGAAGTCTTATACGTGTTTTGTCCCTCAATTCTTCTGTTAATACCTACTTTCATATTTATTTGATTTTTTTGTCTTGTACCATATTATGTCTCTTCTCATTTCTATCTGGTTATGTTTTACATATATTTTTTCTTGAGGTTACAGTGGGGTTAAAATTCATCATCCTAAATATATACCAACATATTTGATTAGATGCCAACTTTACTTCTTTGCATACACTTATATTGTTCCAATTCCCTTTCATTCTCCCATTTTTGAATACTTGTTAGACATTACATCTTTGTATATTATATGTCCCAAACCATAGATTTATCCTTACTTTTTATGCATTTGTGTTTAGCATTTGTAGGAAGTAAGAAGTGGAGTTACATACCAAACATACAATATGATAATACTGGCATTTATATTTACCAAAATATTTACCTTTACTGGAGGTTTTTATTTCCCTATTCCACCTTGAACCACTTTCTAGAATCTTTTCCTTTAAGTCTGAAGAACTCTGTTTAGCACAGCTTGTCACAATGTCTCCTGGTGATGAATTCCATCAGCTTTTGCTTATCTGGGAATGTCTTAATCTCTCCCTCATTTTTGAAAAGTAGTTTCACCAAATATAAAATTCTTGCTTAGCAATTGCTTTCTTTCAGCTCTTTAATGTTACAATCCACTGCCTTTCTTGACTGTGGTTTCTAATGAGAAATCTGTACTCAGCCTAATTGGGACTCTACTTGCAATACATTGTTTTTCTCTTACAGCTTTCAGAATTCTCTCCTTTCCCTTTGCAATTGACAGCTTGATCAGTATGTGATGGTGCCTCTTTCTCTCCAAATTTATCCTGTTTTGTGCTATGTGGTCTCCTCTGATGTGGGTTTTTCATGTCTTTTGTTAAATTTTAGAAGTTTTGTCATTATTTCTCTGAATATTCCTTCTGCCCCTTTCTCACTGTCTTCTCCTCCTGGGACTCCCACTATGTATATCAATAATCTTGATGGTGACCCAGAAGTCTGTCTCTTTTCATTTTTTACAATTGTTGTTTTTCTTTTACTCAATCTGACTCATTTCCATTGTCTTGTATTCAAGGTCACTGATTATTTCTTCCACCAATCTCCTTTTTGAACTCTCCTGGTAATTTTTCATTTCATTTATTGTGGTCTTCAACTCTAACAGTTCTATTTGCTTCCTTTTTAAAAATTGTTTCCTTTTTGATTTTCTCATATTATTCATTTATTGTTTTGCTGATATCCCTTAGTACATTCTCTGTATTTTCCGTCATCCCTTTCTTTGGATGGGTCATTTCCTTTTTATTTCTTTTTTTCCTGTGAACTTTTGTTGCCATTGTACATTATAATATTTTAAAATAGTAACTCTGAGATTTATTCCTAGAAGTATCTGTTTCTTGAATTTGTAATCAGCTGGTAATATGACAGATTTTCTTGAGTGCTGGAAACTAACAATACCAAGCAAATGTAAACAAAAAACACCTTTCACTCTCTTACAAGTTGGCTTTGTTTTGGCTTGTGCTTTGCCTCAGGGATTCAGTCCTTTCATCTGGAAGGTCAGCCCAAGGTGAATGCAAAGTGCAGGGTCCTCTCTGTCTTTTCTGGGCCTATGTCTAGTTCTGGGCTTGTGCTTGCTAGTGACGTTAGGAATTTCCCTGTTTACAGGAGTTTGAATGGCCCCTTTACTTCCCAGGAAAGAAACCTCCTGCCTCTCCAGGTGTTCCCATGCAGGTATTAAAGTAAGTCAGTCTTTGCCCCAGGCCATCCTCCTCACTTGTTTCTTACCCTGCTTTCATTGTCTCAAGCTCCTTTTAAATGGAGAGCAAATACTGGGAATGGGATGTCCCAGAGAGGAGTTTACTAAGTCAGTCTTTCCCAGCCAGAACAAGGGTAGGGATCTAGCGGGCTGCACACTGCCTTGAGGAGTAGATGAGGTAGGGCCACAAAGGGCATCAGAAGCTTCTTTCAAGTTTCCCACAAGCTGCACTTGTTTTACTTGGCCCCTGTCTAGCAAATGCAGCTCTTCAGCTGTTGTCTGTAGCTCTCAGGGAGTGTACCATCTTTAATTGTCACTGCTGCTTTTGTTTGTGGTGTGTTAGAACAATCACTGCCCTCAAATTTGGCCCCCAGAGATCTGAAGAAAGTAAAGCAGTGATGAAGGATTGGACTGTGCTGCCCACCATCTTTGGGAAATGGATTATGTCCCTTTCTCTTATTATCAAGCTAAGCCAGGGGCCAGTTCCCCATGCTCTGTTTTGAAAGAGAACAATTTACTGGTATTTGCCATAATTTACCACCCTGTTCTTCTGTTCTTCCCTGAATGCTACACAGTGTTCCACTTTTCTCTGGAGTCTCAGAATGGTTGAATTTGACAGTTCCTGCCTTTTTAATAGTTCTGATGTAGTGACTGCTTCCTAGAAATTCCTACTCTTCCAACTTCCCACAATCCCTTGTACTTATCTTTATTAATAGGTTTTGCTCTCTCTCCATTTCTGTAGACATTGATATAAGTGGTTAATTCAGGCTGTTTGCTTTAACATAAGCATTTAACTTTTTGGCTACTTGAATAGAGCTATTTTTAAATATATATATATGTGTGTGTGTGTGTGTGTGTATATATATATATATATATATTTAAAAGATATTTAGAATGCATAAAAGCTTACATAAAAAAATATAAGTGATTCCCATATGCCCCACTCCCCAGACCTCCCACATTTCCCCATATTAACAACTTCTTTCATTAGTGTGGTACATTCATTGCAATTGATGAACACATTTTGGAGCATTGCCACTAAGCATGGATTACAGTTTACATTGTAGTTTACTCTCTCTTCCTTTCAATTCTATAGGTGATGGCAAGATATATAATGACCAATTCAGGCTCTTTAGACAATAGGGATGATGATGACCTAGATTCCAGGGGAAAATGATCAAGGTAAATGGTATAAATGACAAAATGTGATAAATAGCCTGCCAGTGCAAAGTACCTGAAATGTTTGGCTTTTACAATTAGGGGGAAATCATACAGTTCCAAGGTGATGAAATGTCCAAATTAAGGCACCATCAACTATGATTTCTCACCAAAGTCAGCTACTGGTGATCCTGGCATTCTGCCATGTGGTAAGGCAAGATGGCAGGTCTGCCAGTCTCATTCTACTTTCTCCTTGAGCTCAGCTGTGGCTATCAGGTATATGCCTTGTCTCTTTCCAGCCCTCCTCTCACAGCCTTGGCTGCTCTGCTTTCTCCCTGAAGCCAGCTGTGGGTGATCAGGCATATAGCTCAGCCTTAAGTGACTCCATGGGCCCAGTCTCTAGGGGGCTTCCTGCCTCAGCTTCAGCTCCTAGCCATCCTTGAATCCTCTCTCACATGGCAGGATCAAATTGGGAGAGCTCGTTGTCTCTCTGTGTGTTCTCAGTTTATACAAGACCCAGCAAGAGGACAGTTAAAATGTTACCTCTGAGAGTTAACAGAATTCTGAGTCACTCTTTTCTGATAAGAACTAATTAAGTGATGTAATCAAGGTCCCTTAACTGAATCAAAATTGAGAGTTCCCATCCACACTCTGTTTACAGGCACAGGTATCAGTTAACTTAAGAACATAATTTTCTCAAACCAGGACAGAAAGTATGTATATATATTTTTAGTAATATTGAATTATTTGTCAAAACGTCTTCTTAAGAATAATAGGAAATGATCTCAATATTATATTGTATTGAAGAAAGATTATCTTTCCACCAACAAAATAGAACTTGATATTTCTACATTTTTTTTTTTTACTTGTTAGTCAGGAAAGCAAGCATATTGTGTTCATTTTATAATACAGATATCTTAATGCTTTATATACTTTTTTTATGGTAAAATATATAAACAAAACAAAACTGAGATAGTTTGAGTTGTTCAGTTAAACTATTTATGGATATAACAAATTAGCTAAGGAATTTTTGTTTTAATGTTTATATTTATGTGTACATGATATTGGGAAAAGTATATTGTGATTTGTAGAATCTTATAATTTCATTTGTTTTTATTATGCAATAATAGTCTATGTAAAATAGAAATATGAATCATGCTCTTCTTTGCATTATTGAAGCTTATGTGTGTTTTAGATTTTTAAAAATCTCTCAAAACTGAGGAATAAAAACAGAAATTAAAATATATATTAAAATTATACAAAATAGTTTTCAAGGAGTTTGTTTATGGAGCTTGTAGATATGGCTCTGCTGAGTTGAGCATTTTTCTTGCCATGGGGGCAGGTCCCATATTCACCCCCCTAATTCCAAGTACTTAGAAGAGGCTGAGAATCCTGAATTCCTTCTTCCTACACCAGTCGATGGGCTGTTCTTTTGTGAGCTGATCAGGAATGAGATGCCTGTCTTTCTACAGACCACTTACTAGACTAGCAACCCTTTGGAACTCCAGAATCAGGACTCATGCCTGCATTAAGTGTGTAGGAATGAGGCTGAGTAAATGATAAAACAAATGAGACATTTAAAGGCAACCAGCACCTTGAAGGAGAAATTCACAGACTTTTTAAAAAAACATATTTTTAGTTTATTTTTAAAAGATACTTCGAGTACATAAAATGTTACATAAAAATATATAAGGGATTCCCATATGCCCCACTCCCCAGACCTCCTACTTTTCTCCACATTAACAACTTCTTTCTTTAGTGTGATACATTCATTGCAATTGATGAACATATTTTGGCACACTGCCACTAAGCATGGATGATACTTTACATTATAGTTTTCACTCTCTCCCACTCAATTCTGTAGGTTATGGCAGGATATATAATGGCCTGTATCTGTCATTGAATGTCATTCAGGTCAATTCCAATTCCTAAAAATGCCTCTATATTACACCTCTTCTTCCCTTTCCCTGACTTTAGCACCTCCAGTGGCCACTGTCTCCATATCAGTGATATAATTTCTTCTACTGCTAGTATCACAAAAAGTTTATAGTAGAGTACAAGTAAGTCCACTCTAGTCCAAATTTTTTGGCCAATCCTGAGGATTCTGAGATGGTGATGCCCACTCCACCTCTAATTGGAGGCTTTGATCACATATGGCTAATGGATGAGACTCTGGTGCAGTTGTAGACACTCTCAGTTCCTTGGTGTGGTGGTTGTTGATCCTCATCTCCTTGTTAGTTGTCCTGGGTGAGTCCAGTGAACTGGTGAGTAGGTTTTGAAACTCCACTGAGGCTCAGGCCCCAGCTGGCACATGGACAGCCCAGAGATTAAAGTCTCTTGGACATACACTTACCAATGCCAGCATCAACTATAGGTTCAAATAAAAGGGACAGAAGAGGCATGTGTAGAGAAGTCAAATCTGAGTCCACCTCCATCACACTGGGGAGTACAAACTCCAGTGTAGGGCCTACTGGTAAGGCACCAAACTCAAGAGCTTTCTGCCATGACCATAGTACCTGGGTGTCTCTGGAGCCCTCAGGAGCCTCAGTCTTTGGCCTAGTCTCTACTTTGGCTGTGTATGAAGTCCTGCTGAGACGTGTTTAAGGGATATCTCTCTGATGACCTCCTGACTCACTTTGAAGCCTCTTAGCCATATAAACTCATTGGCCTTTACCTTTCCCCCCTTTTATTCAAGGTCTTTTTCTCAGTTGCTTCACCAGCCAGTGCTTGGTAGTAATCCCTCAGTGCTAGTGAGCCTGAACCCTGGGAGTTATGTCCCATGCTTTGGGGAGTGTAAAGCATTTATATGCTGAGTTTGGCTTAGAGAGAGGCCAGATTTGAGCAACATTTGGGCTCCCAGGAGGTAACTCTTAGGCACCCTACAACACTAGCCTAAGTTGCAAATTCAAGAGCAAAAGGCTCATAAGCATAGTCACCAATATCAAGGGTCCATCAATGGACCCTCATTCTTCACTAGTCATTGCCCCTGTACTTAGTGATTGTTGCTGTTCCATTAGAGAAAATGGCAGAACTCCCCAGAATGGGAATTCAATAATCTTTCAGTTGTTGTGTGAATCTCCATCCACTGTGACAATGCCCCATGAACATTTGGACATATTTTATACCTTATATGTATGCCCAGGTGAACTTCCTCCCATATATCCCCCATCACTGACACCCCACACCAATGGTCCTTCCCTGCCATAGTTGTAACCCTTCTGTGATCGAAAACTTCTTCAAAAATGAAGCCAAGAATATTGCCAAATTCATTTAGTAGGAAAATGAAATAATAATGTTAGGGTTAAACATAAGAAATAAAATACATGATAATTTAGAAAAACTAAAATAAAAATCGGGGGTATTAAAAAATGAAAAATATTTTTAAAAAAAATTTTTGATGTTTTGCCTTTCATCCCTGTAATATCTGCTGTCCTGTACAGTGGCATTTTCTTCCATTTCTTCTCAGTGTCATACTTTTTTTCATTTTGTCTTCAAAGAAGTTTTAGGTCACAGGAAAGTTATATACAGAATATAGGGGACTCCCCTTTACCCAACATCTTCCCCCTTTCCCCCCTTCCTTATTAATAAACTTTTTACATGTGGATTGTGCAGTTGTTACAACTGATGTACAAATAATGAAACTTAGGTATTAACCATAGTCAATTCTTTATATTATGCTTTACATTTTAGACTACATACCTGTATAAATTTTTGATGAAATTTAACATGGACTGTATCCATCATTGCAAAATCATGCAGAACACTTCCATTGTCCCCTAAATACTCCCTCTTCCATCTATTCTATTCTTTCCTCCTCCTCCCCTTGGGGCCAACCGCAACCACGAGGCTTCATTCCTTGTAGGACAAGATTCATAGATACTTGCTATCATGCTGAGAACTTAACACACTAGTCTGTCTTCCTTTTTTAGGAATAGCCCATGCTCTCAAGACACAACCTCCCCTCTGTTTGACAGTATATTAGGCCTCCCCAGCATGGGAGTCCAACTCCTTTCAACTCATTATGTGAGTCTCCACCCACTGATACAATACATTATGACAGAATGATCACTCACATGCTCCCTAGAAGCCTGTTCCAGGTGCACCCTGTCCTTAAGCCCACCCACCCAAACCCTAAACCAGTAACCCTTCCTTGTCATATTGCCAAAAGAGGTTTCTCAACATGCACATACACACCAATCCCCAGTGTTCACCTGATTACTCTCCCAACCCTCCCTCCAGTACCCTGGACCTTTCAACCCACCCTTCCCAGTCTACCCACCTGTCAACCCTGCCCCACCCATCCCAATAGTATCACTACCCTCCTGTCACATCCCTTCAATACACGACTACACACTTTCACCTTACCATAGATTACATCTGTATGGCTGTTGGTGCACAACTTTCTTCTCCCTTTCTATTTCTTGTAGACCTTTCTTCAAGACAAAATCTCTCTGAGTCTGCTCAATTAGCTTAATTCATATCAGTGAGGTCATGTACTGTTCACCCTTCAATGCTTGACTTGCTTCACTCAACATAAAGTCCTCAAGATTCATCCATGTTATCCGTGTGTTAGCACTTTCATCCTTCTTACAGCTGAGTATTATTCCATTTTATGCATGTACCACCTTTTGTTTATCCATTTATCTGTTGATGGACACCTGGGTTGATTCCAACTTTTGCCAATAATGAATAATGTCACTATGAACATTGGTGTGCATATATCCGTTCGTGGCTTTGCTTTGTGTTCTTCTGGGTAAATACCCAGCAGTGGAATTGCTGGATCATATGGAAGTTCTATAGTTAGTTTTTTGAGGAACTGCCAAAGTATCTTCACAATGGGTGGACCATTCTTCATTCCCACCAGCAGTGGATGAGGGTTCCCATTCCTCCACATCCTCTTCAACACTTATAGTCTGCTGTTTTTTAAATAGCCACCATTCTAATGGGTATAAGATGGTATCTCATTGTAGTTTTGACTTGCATTTCCCTAATAGCTACTGATGTTGAGCATCTTTTTATGTGCTTTTTATCCATTTGTATTTCTTCCTTGGAGAAGTGAATTTTCAGGTCCCTTACCCATTTTTTAAATGGGTTGTCAGTCTTTTTATTTTCAAGGTGTAGGATTTCTTTATATATGCAGGATATTAGGCTCTTATCAAATATATGTTTGCCAAATATTTTCTCCCATTAAGTAGGCTCCCTTTTTACTTTCTTGCTCATGTTCTTTGAGGTGCAAAAGTTTTTAATTTTGAGAGGATCCCATTTATCTTTTTTTTTTCTTTCACTTTTTGTGCTTTGTTTGTGAAGTTCATGAAACCATTTCCTATTACAATGTCTTGTAGATGCTTCCCTACATTATCTTTGAAGGACTTTATGGTCTTGGATCTTATATTTAGACCTTTGATCCATCTTGGGTTGATTTTTTTATATGGTGTGAGATGGTATTCCTCTCTCATTCTTTTGGATATGAATATCCAGTTATCTTAGCACCATTTGTTGAAGAGACCATTCTCTCACAGTTGAGTGAGCTTGGTGGCCTTGTTGAATATTAGATGACAGCAAGTGCGAGGATCTATATCAGAACTCTCAATTCAGTTCCGTTGGTTGGTATGTCTATCCTTGTGCCAATACCATGCAGTTTTAACAACTGTAGCTTTGCAGTATGTTTTAAAGTCAGGTAGTGTGATTCCTCCAACTTCGTTTTTCTTTTTCAATATGTCTTTGGTGATTTGGGGCCTCTTACCCTTCCACATAAATTTTGTAGTTAGTTTTTTAAATTCATTAAAAAATGCTTTGTTGATTTTTATTGGGATTGCATTAAATCTGTAGATTACTTTGGGTAGGAGAGACATCTTAGTGATGTGTGGTCTTCCAGTCCATGACCAGGGAATGTTCTTGCACTTAATTAAGTTTTCTTTAATTTGCTTTAACACTGTTGCATGTTTTTCTGTATAAAAGTCCTTTACATCTTTAGGTAAAATTATTCATAGGGATTTAATTCATTTAGTTACTATTGTAAAAGATATTTATTTCTTGATTTTCTCCTCAGATTACTTATTATTGGTGTACAGAAATGCTACTGACATTTTTCTTTTTTTAAAAAATATTTTCATTGAAATTTATCATTCATACATGAATATACATAAATAATAAATGTTTAGTAAAAGTTGTTAACTTGCAAAACATACATATATATCATCATACAGGGCTTTGATGCATTTATGCATGACCTCCTATCCATGTGAAGTAATGTGTTTTTGGTTGGGTTTTTTTTTGCTTTTTTGTTGTTTATTTATTTATTTATTTTATATTTTAAAAGATGCTTAGATTACATAAATGTTACACAAAATTACAGGGATACCCATGTTCCCGACCTCACATAACCTCCCACATAAACATCTTTCGTTAGTGTGGCACATCACCTGCAATGGATATACACATCCTGGGTCTTTGCCACTAAGCATGGACCATAGTTCCCATTGTAGACCACACTCTCTCCCACACAGTTCTGCATGTTATATGCTGAAATAAAGTGGCCTATATCTGTCATTGTAATGTCACTCAGGATAATTCCCAAGTCTGGAAAAAGCCCTTGTATTACAACCGCTTTTCCCTCTCCCTGCCCTGAAAGCACCCAGTGGCCACTGACTACACTTCATATTGTATTTTCTTCCATTGCTTGAATCACAATATGTCTGCAGCAGAATACCAGTAAGTCTACTCTAGTCCATAGCTCTTCCCCCAATCCTGAGGAGTTTGGGATGGTGATGTCCACTCCACCTCCAAGTGAGAGGGGCTTATATCCCATGGATAAGATGGATGGGATTATCCTGCCTGCAGCTGCAGACTCTCTCCATTCACTGGGATGGCTGTTGTCCATTATCATCTCCTCACCAGGTGACTTGGGTACATCCATTGAGCTGTAGAATAGGAGTTGCAGCTCCACTGAGATTCCAGGCACAGCTGGCACATAGGTAGGCCAGAGGTTCCAGTCTCTGGAAGTACACTTACAAACTCCAACATCACATATAGGTTTGAATAGAAGGGACTGATGAACCATATGCAGGGAGGACTTATTTGAGTCCAACTCTGTCACTCTCAGGAGCACAGATTACATAGTATAACCCACTGATTAGGCATCAATCTCTGGAGCTGTCCCCATTTATATAGGACCTTCGTGTCTCCAGAACCCTTAGGAGCCCCTTTGTGTGGGGTGATAAGAACTTTACTGAGGTGTGCGTAAGTGTTACCTCTTGGATGACCTCCCAACTCTCTTTGAAGTCTCTTAGCCATATGAACAGGACAGAAATGCTACTGATTGTTGAGCATTGATTTTATAGCCTGAGATTTTACTGAACTCATTTAAAAGTCCAAAAACTTTGTTGTAGATTTCTCAGGGCTTTATATGTATATGGCCACTTCGTCTGCAAATAATGAAATTTTTAATTCTTCCTTTCCAATTTGGATGCCTTTTATATCTTTTACTTGCCCCAGTGCTTGAGCAAGAGCTTCTAACACAATGTTAAAAAGGAGCAGTGATATTGGGCATCCTTGTTTTGTTCCTGACCTTAGCAGAAAATATTTTAGGATTTCACCATTGAAGACGATGTTAGCTGTGGGTTTTTCATATATACCTTCCTTTTTTTAAGATTTATTTATTTATTTATTTATTTATCCCCCCCTTGCTGCTTGTGTTTTACTGTGTCCATTCGCTGTGTGTTTCTTCCATGTCTGCTTATCTCCCCCTTGCTGTGAGGTCCTGCTGCATCAGCCCACTGCGCCACGCGGGCCGGCCTGCTCTCACAAGGAGGCCCCGGGAAGGGAACCCGGGGCCTCCCATATGGTAAACGGGAGCTCTATCCATTGAGCCACACCCGCTTCCCTCATATATACCTTTTATCATGTTCAGAAAGTTTCCTTCTGTTCCTATCTTTTGCAGTGTTTTTATCAGAAAATTGTGCTGTATTTTGTCCAATGCTTTTTCTGCATCTATAGAGATGATCATATGATTTTTTTCTTTCAGTCTTTTTATGTCGTATAATACATTGATTTGTTTTCCTATCTTGAAACATCCTTGCATTCCCGGGATTAAACCCACTTTGTCATGGTATATAATTCATTTGATATGATGTTGAATGTGATTAGCTAGTATTTTTTTAGGATTTTAGCATCTAGGCTCATTAGAGAGATTGGTCTATAATTTTCCTTTCTCGAGGCATCTTTGGCTTTGGTATTAGTGAAATGTTGGTATCAGAAAGAATTAGGCAATGTTCCTTCAACTTCATTTTTTTTTGGAAGAGCTTATTCAGTATGTGTCATTTCTTTCTGGAATGTTTGGTAGAATTCACCTGTGAAGCCTTCTGGTCCTGGGCTCTTCTTAGTTAGGACGTTTTTTATGACATACTCTGTTTACTTGTAATTGGACTGTTGAGTTCATTAATTTCTCCTTTTGTCAATGTAGGCTGCTTGTGAGTTTCTAGGAATTTGTCAATTTCCTCTAAATTATCCTTCTTGTTGTCATATAATTTTTCAAAGTATCCTCATATGATACTCTTTATTTCTGTGCGGTCAGCAATGATATCCCCTTCCTCATTTCTTATTTTGTATATTTTCATCTGCTCTCTTTTTTTCTTTGTTAGTCTGGCTAAGGTTTTGTCAATTTTATTGATCTTCTCAGAGAACCAGCCTTTGGGTTTGTTTATTTTTTCTAGTGCTTTCTCATTTTTTATTTCATTTCATTCTGCTCTAATCTTTGTTATTTCCTTCTTCCTACTTCTTTTAGAGTTAGTTTGTTGTTGTGTTTCCAATTCCTCCAGGTGTGCAGTTATGTCTTCTGTTTGAGTTCTCTCTTCTTTTTTGATATATGTATTTATGGCTATGAGTTTCCCTCTCAGTACAACTTTGGCTGCATCACATCGGTTTTGATATATGGTGCTGTCATTTTCATTCACTTCAAGTTAGTTACTGATTTCTTTTGAGATTTCCTCTTAGACCCACTGTTTGTTTACGAGTGTGTTGTTTAACTTCCATATTTTTGTGCCTAATTTGGGTCTCTTGCCTTACTGATTTCCAATTTCATTACATTGTGGCCAGAGATATTAATTTGTATAATCTCTATCTTTCTCAATTCACCGAGTTTTTTTCTGTGGCCTATGGTGTCATCTGTCTTGCAGTATAATCCATGTGCATTCGAGAAGAATGTGTATCCCGTTGTATTTGGGTGTAGTGTTCTTTATATGTCTATTAGGTCCAGATTCTCAAATGTGTTAACCAAATCTTTGTTTTGTTATTAATTTTTGTTAATATATTCTTTTCAATGGTGATAATGGTGTATTAAAGTCCCCACTATAATTGTAAAGGCATCTATTTCTCCACTTAATTTTTCCAATGTTTGCCTCATGTATTTTGAGTCTCCCCTGTTAGGGACATAAATGTCCGTGATTCCTCTTTATTCTTGGAAGATTACCCCTTTCACTAATATATAGTGTCTGTCTTTGTCTCTTACAATAGTTTTGCATTTTGAATCTATTTTGTTTGATATTAATATAGCTACTCCCACCCTTTTTTGGTTATTGTTTGCTTGTAAGATTGTTTTCCAGCCATTCTCTTTCAGCCTCCTTGAATCCCTTGGTCTAAGGTGAGTTTCTTGTAGACAACATAAAGATGGGTTATATTTCCTAATCCATTCTGTAAATCTGTGTCTCTTGACTGGTCAGTTTAATCCATTAAAATTCAGTGTTGTTACTCTCAAGGAATTACTTACATTAACCATATTTTCCTTGGGTTATATATGTCATATGTTGTTCTTATTTCTCTTTTCATTGTTTTAATTCTTCTTACACTCTCCTCCAGCTTTTTTTTTCCTTTTCAACCTGCAGAATCCCTCTACTATTTCCTTAATGGCCAGTCTCTTACTGACATACTCTCTTAATTTCTGTTTATCTGTGAATATTTTGAAATCTCCATCTTTTTGTATGCCAGTTTTGCTTGATAGAGAATTTTTGGCAGGACGTTTTTTCTTTTATTACCTTAACTGTTATACCACTGCTTTCTTGTTTCTATGGTTTCAGAGGAAAAATCAGTTCTTAATCATATTGAGCTTCCCTTGTATGTGATGATTCTCTTTTCTCTGGCTGATTTCGGTATTTTCTCTGTCTTGAGCATTGGATAATTTGATGAATATATGTCTTGGAGTAAGCCTATTGGGACTTATACTGTTTGGTGTGCACTGTCCTTCCTGCACTTGTACATCCATCTCCCTCAATAGGATTGGGAATTTTTCAGCCATTATTTCCTCCAGCAGTCCTTCTGTCCCCTTTTCCTTCTTTTTACCCTCTGGGAGGCCTGTAATGCATATGTTTGTAGATTTTGTGTTATTATTCATATCCCTAAGTTCCTTCTGGATTTTTTCTATCTTTTTATATATCTCTTCTGCTATCTGTTTGATTTCAGATGTACTGTCTTCCACATCACTAATTCTTTCCTCTGCCTATTCAAATCTACTGTTATGTGCTTCCAGTGTCTTTTTTCTTTTTTATTTCTTGGATAGTGCCATTTGTCACCATCATATCTGTTATCTTTTATGTATGTTTACAATTTCTTCATTATGCTCTCTCAGTGTCTTCTTAATATCCTTAATCTCTGCCTTCACTTCATTAAGTTGGTCTGTGTTATATGTTTGGACAGCTTTGATTAGTTGTTCAATGTTCTGCATGTCTTCCTGGCTTTAGTTTGTTCATTGGACTGAGCCATGTCTTGCTGTTTCTTAGTATGTTTTCTAATATTTTGTTGCCCTCTGATCATCCTTTTATCTTGATGTGTTTATTCAATTGATTAGTTTCTCTCTTTACTCTAAGGTTTTATTTAATTACTGTTTTGTTTTGTTTGTCTGTAAGTTTTCTCTTTGACACTTTCTTCTACTTGTTCTTTTTCATTCCTGTTGTCTCTGTGCCCTTGGACAAAGAAATTATGGCCAGGGAAAGTAAAAGAGGTAAGTAAGGTAAAGGGATAATAATAATAATAATTGTTAGAAGAGGAATCATTCAAGACCTTGAAAAATGAATATTAACTCATGGAGGCAGTGTAGAGTAACAGGAATAGAAAAGTGGGGTACCAATGATGAAATGGGAAACCAAATAGAGAAAAATATATAGACTGAATTAAAAGGCCAGGAGTGAAGAGAGAGGGAAAGAGAAAATAAAGACAAAAAGAAAAAAAGTTAAAAGAAATAGAACAGGATAGATGAGGTAGAATTAAAAACCAGAAAAATTAGGAACTAAGCAAAGAGAGGTAGAACGTAAGAACAACAACAGAAAGCAGAAGATAGACTGATTAAGGAAGGGAAAGAGAGAACCTAGATATACAAAATTGGTATTCACAGAAAAGGGGAAATCAAAGAAGAGGAAACACAGTAACCAAGAATCAAGCAAGCTGGGCCTTGAGGAATTTATCTCTTCATCCTGCTCTCTCCAGATTGATGCCCTGAGGCCTCCTACTCTGTGGTTCCCAAAACAGCTCACTTGGGCAGGATCTTGCCGCCAATCAGCTGTTTTGTGTGTGTGTGTGTGTGTGTGTGTGTGTGTGTGTGTGTGAAAGAGATATGCCTGTGTTCCTTTGAAAGAAAAAAAAATTGGGACCAAATAAAAAGAAAGAGATAGGAAGACAAAAGGAATAATAGTAATGGTATTAGTAAAAGGCAGGAGAGCAAATGTACAAGACCTATGAAATTGAAAAATTAACACGAGTATGAAGCACAGAGGAATGATTGGGAAAGTAGAATTGAAACAATGAAACAGAAACAGAATAGAAATACAAATATATAGATTGAATCAAAATTCTAGAATGGTGAAAACAGGGGAAAAGAAAACAGAGAAGAAAAAAAGAAAAAAGTGAAAAAGAGACTATTACAGAGAAAAAGGGAGAGAGGGATAAATACATACAAGAAAAATTGGAGGGGAAGCGGGTGTGGCTCAGTGGATAGAGCCCCCGTTTACCATATGGGAGGCCCCAGGTTTGCTTCCCGGTGCCTCCTTGTGAGGGCAGGCCGGCTCGCGTGATGCCGTGGGCTGATGCGGCAAGACCTCACAGCAAGGGGGAGATGAGCAGACACAGAGAAGATACGCAGCGAATGGACACAGCAGCACAAGCAGCAAGGGGGGGATAAATAAAATAAAATGAATAAATCT
>JAQZBX010041292.1:0-22391 GCA_029593785.1 Cabassous unicinctus
TATAGTCCAGAAGTTACATTAATTTCATTTTTTTCTGTGCATCTCTATATTCTAGAAGAACATACTTGTATTTGTACCATTAACCAAAAACTTCATCCACCACTAGTTTCACTATGTTATTCAGTTCCTAGGTTATTCTCTAGCTTTCTTTCAATTGACATTTATGTCCCTAAACTATCCCTTTAAATCACAATCCCATTTATAAACCAGCCGTGTTAGTTATACTCATCAACTCTATCCATTTCTATACTTTTATATTAAGATAATTAAAAATTCTACATGCATTAAGCATCAGTACACCTTCTCAGCCCTCATCCCTTCTCTTAACTCCATGTGTTTATTTGTCTTATTTAGTTCATGTTAGTTAGACCATACAATGTTTGTCCTTTTGTGTCTTGCTTATTTCACTCAGCATATCTTCAAGGTTCATCCATGTTGCCATATGTTCCTCAATTTCTTCTTACAGCAGCATAGTATTCCATCATATGTATACACGACATTTTGTTTATCCATTCATTGGTTGATGGACACTTGGGTTGTTTCCATTTTTTGGCAATTGTGAATAATGCCACTGTGAGCATTGGTGTGCAAATGTCCATTTGCATCACTGTTTGTAGTTCTTCTGGATATATTCCTAGTATAGGGATTGCCAGTACATATGGCAGGTCTATATTTAGCTTCTTGAGGAACCGCCAAACTGTCTTCTATAGAGGCTGCAACATTCTACATTCCCACCAACAGTGAATGAATGTTCCTATCTCTCCACATCTTCTCCAGCACTTGTAGTTTTCCACCTTTAAAATAATGGCCATTCAGTAAGGGGTAAAATTGTAGTTTTGATCTGCATTTCCCTAATACCTAGCGATGTTGAACATTTTCATGTCCTTTATCACCATTTTTATTTCCACTTTGGAAAAATGTCTATTTACATATTTTACCCATTTTTAAATTGGATTGCTAGCCCTTTCATTGTTGAGTTGTATGATCTCTTTATATAGCATGGGAATCAAACCCTTATCAGATATGTGTTTTCCAAATATATTCTCCCATTGAGTAGGCTGCCTTTTCACATTCTTGACAAAGTCCTTTGAAACACACAAGTGTGTAAGTTTGAGGAGCTCCCCTTTATCCATTTTTTCCTTCATTGTTTGTATTTTTAAGTGTAATGTTTAAGAAACCCCTGCCTATCACCAGGTCTTGAAGATGTTTCCCAACATTTTCTTCTAGGAGTTTTATGGATCTCACTTTTATATTTAGGTCTTTTATTCATTTTGAGTTAATTTTTGTAAAAGGTGTGAGATAGGGTTCCTCTTTCTTTCTCTTAGCTATGGATATCCAATTCTGCCAGCACCATTTTTGAATAGACTTTTCCGACACAGTTGGGAGGGCTTGACAGCCTTGTAAAAATCACATGACCACAGAGGTAAGGCTCTGTTTCTGAACAATTAATTCAGTTCCATTGTTCTACATGCCTATCTTTATGCCAGGACAATGATGTTTTTTACCACTGCAGGTAGATTTGAAGTCCAGAAGTGAGAGTTCTCCAACTTTGTTCTTCCTTTTTAAGATGTTTCCAGCTATTTTGGGCCCCTTACTCTTCCAAATAAATTTGAAAATGTGGTTTTCCGTTTATTTTAAAAAGGCTGTTGGAATTTTTCTTGGGATTACATTGAATCTGTATATCCATTTGGGTAGAACTGACATCTTAATTATATTTAGCCTTCCAATCTATGAACATGGAATGTTCTTTTAGGTATTTAGGTCATTGATTTCTTTTTTAGCAATGCATTATAGTTTTCTGAATACAGGTCCTGTATGTCCTTGGTTAAATTTATTCTAAATACTTGATTCTTTTAGCCGCTATTGGAAATGGAAATTTTTCCTGACTCTTTCCTCAGATTGTTCATTATTAGTGTATAGAAACACTACTGATTTTTTCTTATTAATCTTGTGTCCTGCCACTCTGCTGAATTCATTTATTAGCTCTAATATCTTTGTTGTAGATTTTTCAGGACTCTCTAGGTGCAGGATCATATCATCTGCAAATAGAGAAAGTATTACTTCTTTCATCCACTTTGGAAGTCCTTTAATTCTTTTTCTTGTCTGATTGCTCTAGCCAGAACCTTTAGCACTATATTGAACAACAGTGGTGACAGTGGGCATTCTTGTCTTGTTCCCAATCTCAAAGGGAATGCTTTCAGTCTTCCACCACTGTGGATTTTTCATATATTCTATTCATCATTTTGAGAAAGTTTCCTTCAATTCCTATCTTTTGGAGTGTTTTTAACAAGAAAAGATACTGGATTTTGTAAAATACTTTTTCTGCATCAATTAAGATAATCATGTGCTTTTTCTTTTTTGATTTATTAATGTGACACATTGCACTGATTGCTTTTTTGCATGCCTGGGATAAAACCCATTTGATCATGATGAATAATTATCTTAATGCATTCTTGGAATTGATTAGCAAGTATATTCTTGCAGATTTTTTGCATGTATATTCTTAAGGAAATGAGTCTGTAATTTTCTTTTTTATAAAATTGCTGTCTGGCTTCAGTATTAGGGCAATTTTGGCTTCATACAACGAGTTTGGTAATGTTCCTTCCTGTTCATTTTGAAGAGTTTGAGTAAGATTGTTATTAAATCTTCGAATGCTTGGTAGAATTCACCTATAAAGCCATCTGGTCCAGGGCTTTTCATTTTGCTGAGGTTTTTGATGCCTGTTTCAATCTCTTTACTTGTGATTTGTTTGTTGAGGTCTTCCATTTCTTCTAGGGTCATTGTAGGTTGTTTGTATGTTTCTAGGAATTTGTCCATTTCATCTACATTGTCTACTTTGTTGGCTTACAGTTGCTCATATTATCCTCTTTTGAGCTCTTCTTTGTGCACTCACCCAGTGTTGTCTTAATATTATTAATTTCTTTAGCCATCTCATTGAATTTATTAAGGAGATTTGTTTGAACCTCTGTGGTTAGTTGTCTCAACTCCTTTATGTTACTGTAGGTTTAGTTTGCTCCGTTGACTAGGCCATAACTTCCTGTTTCTAGGTATGGCTTTTAATTTTTTGTTGGTGTCCTGGCATCTGATTTACTAGATGTATTTATTCTCGGCCCCTTTTCTCTCTTTAATCTAGGGCTTTATATTTGCTTGGATTTGTGCTACAATCCTCGTTGATACTTGGTTCAACTTATTTTGGAACTTTATTGTGGTTCATGTTTAACCAATCTGAATTTTTCAGCTCTTTTTAATCTGTTTCTTGACTATTCTTCCTTGCTGGTGGCAGAGTAGTAGCCAAGGATGCACTTGGTACTGAAAGCTATGGAGGCTGAAGCTGCCTGTGCTGCCCCAGGAACCGCTGAAGCTTCTCTCACCTTTCTACTCTGCCAAGGGTAGGGACAGAGCTGCAGCTGTGTGCAGTAATCCAAGCCATGCAGGCTAAGACTGTCTGTAGTTGCCTGGAGAGAATGATGAAGATCCATGTCCCTTCCTCCCTTGCCTGGTTCAGGGATGGAACCACAAGTATGGGAAGTAAACTAAGTCATGCAGTTTGCCCAGAGACACTGATAAAACACCTGTCTCTCTCTTCCTCTGCCAGGGGCAGGGATGGAACCACAGATGTGTGAAACATCTTGTTCATGCAGGCTTAAAGTTGCCCAGAGAGGCTGAGGGAGCCCTGCCACACTCCTGCCCTGTCAGGAGCAGTGATGGGGCCACAAGTGAGCCCAAAAATCTTGTCCATGGAGACTGAAATCGACTGCAGTTGCCCAGAGAGACTGAGGGAGTATTGTCCCTTCTCTTGCTCAGCCAGTGGCTGGATGGAGTCACAGTTGTGTGCAATAGTCTAGTCTTTGTGGGCCAAAAGCAGCTGCAGTTGCCCAGAGAGGCTGAAGAAACACTCCCCCCACTTTTTCCCTACTGGGGGCTGGAATATTCCACAGGCATCCCCCAAAATCTAGTCCATGTGGGCCAAAAGTGTCTAAAGATGCTCAGAGAGGCTGAGAAAACACCGCCTCCCCTCCTGTCCTATTGGGGGGCAGGGATGGAGCCACAGGTGTGTGCAACGTTCTAGTCCATGGGCCAAAAGCAACCACAGCTTCCCAGAGGCTGGTGCAGGTCCCCCAGCTTCCTCCCTGCTGGAGGCAGGGCTGGAGCCTAGGCTAGGGCAGTAATTAAACCTGGATGGAAAGAAACCCGTCTTTACCGTCACTGTGATTTTCAGTCAGGCCCGCTTCCCCTCATGCCAGGGGCAGAGTTAAAATGGAAGCTACTGGCCTCTTTCTGACTTGGACAGGTTAAAACTTCAGCTGTTCTTAGGACTGGACTTTAGCCAGCAGAATTTACTAATCAGTAGCTGAAGCTGGTGCCCAACTGTCTCTTCCTCCCCCATTTTTGGGCAATGGAGCTTCCAACTCCAGCAACAGACTAGCTCCTGAGGTGTCTTGCCCTGCCAGCAGGTGATGCGCACCAGCCTATGTGATGTGGAGGGCGCTACTCACAGTCTTATCACAGATGGGCAGTCTCCTCCTTCCATTCTTCCAAGGATGTTGCAGGGTACTATTTTGGTCTCCTGGGCCCCCCAAACAGGTGATTTAGATAGCTGTGGCTGATTACTGACTGCTGAGTCTTGGAGCACCCTACCTTACTGCCATCTTTCACCTCCCTTAAAACTCTACTTTTTAGTTCCTATGAGTCAGAATACAATTGGACAAGAAAAGTCATATTTCCTGATATTGAGCATACAAAATATAAAGGGGTAAAATGGGATAAAAGCAACATAAAGAGGGTAAACAGAGAGATATGGAAAGAGATGTGATGTATGCTATTGAAGCTAAGTTGATATCTTATCAAATTAATAGGTTATAGATGGAGGTTATGTTATATAAACCCCAGGCAATCATAAAGAATTTTAAAAATATACAGAAAAATCAGGAAGGGATCAGTCAGATACATCACAAAATATCAACTATATAGAAAAAGAGGTTATAATAAAGGAAAAGAGAGACAAAAAATATATGACAAACAAAACCAAAGAATGAATGGCTAAAGCAAGTATTGCCTTTACAGTAATATCAATGAATGTTAATGGATTAAACTCCCCAATCAAAAGACACGAATGGCAAAATGGATAAAAAATATCATGGCCCAGCTATATGTTCTTTACAAGAGACTCACCATAGACCAAAGCCACAAATAGATTGAAAGTAAAAAAGCTGTACAAAGAAATGCCATGCAAATAGTACCCAAAAAAAGAGCTGGGTATCTATACTAATATCAAACTAATAGACATTAAGACAAAAGCTGTTAAAGAGACAAAGATGGACAATACATATTAATGAAAGGTACAATCCACTAAGAAAAAATAACAATCATAATTATTGAACAACTCACCATGGTGTTCCAAAATACATGAGGCAAATACTGGAAAAACTGAAGGCAGAAATAGACACCTCTACAATAATAGTTGGAATCTTAAATACAACATTCTCATCAATAGATGGAACACTAGAAAGAAGATCAATAAGCAAGCAGAGAACTTGAATAATACAATTAAAAAAATATGACCTAACAGACACACAACATTACACTCCAAACAGCAGGATACATATTCTTCTCAAGTGTTCATGGATCATTCTCCAGGATAGACCACATGTTAGGTCACAAAACATGTCTCAACACATTGAAAAAGTTTGAAATTATACAAAGTGTCTTCTCTGACCATAAAGGAATGAAGCTGGAAAGGTGGAGAACTAGAAAATCCACAAATATATGGAATTTAAATAACACACTCAAACAATCAGTGGGTTAAACAAGAATTTGCAAGGGAAAGAAGTAACTATCCTGAGATGAATAAAAATTAGAATACAACATGTAAAAACTTATGGGTTGTAGCAAAGGCAGTGTTGAAAGGGAAATTTATAATGCTAAATACTTACATCAAAAAAGAAGAAAGAGCTAAAATTAAAGACCTAAATCCACACCTGCAGGAATTAGAAAAAGTACAGCAAACTAACCTGAAAGAAAGCAAAAGGAAAAAAATTTAAAAAGATTAGAGGATAAATAAATGAAATTGAGACTAAAAAACAAAAGGAGAATTAACAAAACCAAAAGTGAGTTCTTTTAAAAGATCAATGTGGCAGTTTCAGATTATTTTATTAATCCCAAAATGATCAAGATTATTTGTAAACTAATCTATTCCTCTGGGTGTGATACACTTTGATTGCATTAAATTCAACCGAGGTGTTTTGAGTCACCACCCGTTGCTGGGTCTGATATAAATGTACATTCAAGAAGACACACAGGCAGAGAGAACACTTTTATTTTTAATCCTGAGATGTGGCAGAAAGGAGAAAACACAAACAGCTAAAGCCCCAGGGATAGATGAACCATTTTGCCTGATAGCTTACAGCTGACCTTGGGAAGAGAGCTGAGACTGATATAGGAAGCTCTAAGAAAGAAGCCCTATGCCAGAAGAGAGAAGACTTCATTTAAGCATGAAGCCTCAAGGGGCTGGGCCCATGGAGCCTCAAGAGGAAGAGGAAGCCCAGAGGGGAAGGCAGAGACCAGCCAGAGATCAGTGGCTATCTTGCTTCAATAAGTGGCAATTGACTTTGGTGGAGAAAGCAGCTTTGAGTTAGGCTTTTTACAGCGTTGTAAGTGTAAGCTTTTACCCCAAATAAATACCCTTTATAAAAGCCAACAGATTTCTGTTACTTTGCATTGGCAGCTCATTGGCAGACTAGTACAGAAATTGGTACCAGGAGAGTGGAGTAATGCTGCTTGCAATTACCAAAAATGCTGGAAATGTTTTATAAATGGGTATGGGGTATTTTTTTGAGGAATTGTGAGACACTTGATGGAAAAGACCTAGCTTTTTTTGAAGAGACTGTTGGTAGTAACATGGAGCCTAAAGTTATTTCCGATAAGGTCTTAGAAGGAAATGATGAAATTATCATTGGAAACTGGAAGAAAGGAGATCTGTGTTTTAAAGTTGCAGAGAAATTAGCAAGATTGACTCCTGATGTTATATGGAAGGCAGAATTAGAAAACGATAAGCTTGGACATTTAGCCAAGGATATTTCCAAACTAAATATGCAGAATGTGGATTGGCTTCTTGCAGCTTATAGCAAAAGGCAAGAGGAAAGAGATAAGCTGAAAACTGAATTGTGGGGCACAAAGAAACCAGAGACTGATTTCAGAAATTCCAACCTTCTGGAAATCAAGTCCCCAGATGATAGTACCCCATTTGAGGAATTAACTAAACTTGGAACTTGTAAATCAGGATTGAAAATGCAGTCATCCCAGAAAGACTTGTGGAAAGTCTTACTATCTAATGGCTTGGACACCTGTTTCCTGCATGCTAAACCAACAAGCTTTTTAAGAGAGCTGTATGAACAAAACCACTGCCAGTCTGGACTAAAAGGGACAGGGAGGGGAGAGAGGAAACTGAAAATGGCTTTAAGAGGAAAACCATGGAAGATGAGGTCTGAAATAAGACATCTCCTTGGCCCAAGAGAGAGACCCCACCAGTATGTAGGGAGAGGGTGAGTTTGCCCCAGCATTTGAAGAGAGTGCATGTTCCATCCCATTGTTCAGGGAGAGTTTTGCTGCCCCAGGTTACAGAGAGGGTGGAGTGCATTCCTCATTGTTTGGGGAGAGTGAGATCACCACCCCACTGCTCTGAGGAGGTTGGGCCTAATCCTCATAGATTAGGGAGGGCCAGGTCACCATCTCACTGTGCTGAGGGGGTTGGGCAGTTATGCCAGAGATTAGGGAGACTGTTGCTGCCACCTCACTGTACTAAGTGCATTGAGATTGTATATCAGAGATCGGGGCAAGTGTGACCATCATCCCAATGTTCTTGGAGGGTGAGGTCTGGAGCTCAGTTGCCACCCAGATGCTTGGTGAGGGTGGAATCAAGAAAATGGCCATTATGCAAATCTGTGGGAAGAGTGGACCCCAATGAAGACTTGAGGAGAAGAACTCATCATTTTAAGGATGACTCTCAGATTTTGAAATCTAATGGCGTATGCCCTACAGGTTTTTGGAACTGTTGGGGAACAGTGATATGTGATTCATTCCCAAATTCTCCTTATGGTAATGCAAATGTTTTTCTTATGTCTGTGCCTCATTTGTGTATTGGAAGCAGATAACTTGTTTTGTAAGTATCACAGGTCTATGGCCAGAGGGAACTTTGCCTCATGACACACTGTATTCCTTTAACTGATTTTGATGTGATTTTGTACTTAGCATTGATACTGAAATGATGTAAGGTTTATTTGGAATATTGTAATGTCTTTTTGGGATTCCAAGGGTGGGTTTTGGCAGTTTGACATTATTTTATGAATCTTGAAAAGAGAAAGATTATATTTTAAACTAATCTATTATTCTGGGAGTTATACCCTTGATTGCATAAATTCAGCTGAGGTGTCTTTGATTAGATTACCTGGAAATGTACATACCTATGAATGTTACCCTTCAAAAATTGAAACTTAGTCACTGCCATGGGTTCTGAGGGGAGGGGGAGAGAAGAATGGGTGGGACACAGGGCATTTTAGGGGCATTGGAATTGTTCTGCATGATCTTGCAATGATGGATACAGGCCATTATACATTTTGTCAGAATCTATAAAAGTATGTGGTGGAAAATGTAAGCCATAGTGTAAACCCTTGACCATCGTTAGTAACAATGCTTGGATATTTGCTCTTCAATTGTAACAAATGTACAGTACTTGTATTAGTCAGCCAAAGGGGTGCTGATGCAAAATACCAGAAATCTGTTTGCATTTATACAGGGTATTTATTTGGGGTAAAGGTTTAAAGTTACCAGGCCCTAAAGAGTCCAACTCAAGGTACCATAAGCAGTACTTTCTCACCCAAAGTCTGTTGCCACGTGTTGACGCAAGATGGCGGGCAATATCTGCAAGAGTTCAGCCTTCCTCTTCCCTCTTAAGGCTTCATGGTCCCATCTTCTTCCGAACTCAGCTGTAGGCTGGCATAAGTCTCATGTCTCTTCCTGGGGCTCATCTCTTTCTGGGCTCAGCTGCTCTGCTCTCTCCACAAGGTCAGCTGTGAAGTATCAAGAGAACAGCTTGGCTCTCTCCCTGGGGCTCCAGCATCAAAAACTCAACTCTCTGTGTTCTCCTTCTCTGTGTTTTCTTCTGTGTGAGACTCTGTTTTATCCCCATCAAGAGGGTGGGGACTCAAACCTGTATGCCCTCATGATGTGGTTAAATAAAAGTCCTAACCTTGATTTAATAAAGTAAAAGTGAAACCTCTGAATCTAATACAATCTAATACACCCAGAGGAACAGACCAGTTTAAAAACACAATTCAATATCTATTTTTGGAATTCATAAACAATATCAAACTGATACATTCATGTAGGATGTTATCAGTAGGGGAGGATGTGGAAGGGGTGTATGGGAATCCCTTATATTTTCTAGGTGACTTTTTTGTAAACTTTTTATAAAATAAACTTTTTATAAAATAAAAAAAAGATATTGGGGGAACATAAAGAAGAAATAGTCAATATACACAAAAGATAACAGATCTTATGGTGATGAAAGGCACAATGCAAAAAATGATATATTTTTTTCATTTTTTCATTTTTAAAATTATTTTATTTTATTATAATTTTTATTGAATTTGTTTTGGGGAGATTTTGTATTACAGAAGTATTGCAACTGTGGTAAGAAAGGATCACTGGTGTGGGGTATTGGTGGTGGGGGAATGTGTGGGGAGGGTGCACCTGGGGCATGCCTCTATGGAATATGAATGTGCTCAAGTGCTCAGGAGGTATTGTCTCAGTGGGTGTATACCCACACAATAACCAAAAGAATATTAAATTACCATCATGGGGAGTCCAGCTACATTCTCTCATATAGTGGAAGAATCTTTAAAGTACATGGGCAGTGTCTAGCAAAGGAGGACAGACCAATACGTCAGGTCCTTGATATTGATGCTTGTACTTATTAACTTTGTTCTTGTGAAACTAAACTTATCCTAGTAATATATATTGCATGAGAGTTACCTTCTGAAACCCTCCTAGTTGCTCACATGTGGCCTTTCTCTAAACCAAACTCAGAATAATTCACTCCCTTCCTCCTGAAGTGGTACATGACTCCCAGGGAAAAGCCTCCCTGGCACCAAGGGATTATTACCAAGCACCAGCTAGTGATGCATTTGGAAAAAGACCTAGACCAAAAGGGGGAAATATTAAATACAAATGAGTTTTTATGGTTAAGATATTTCAAAGTGAGTCAGGAGGTCATTCCAGAAGTTACACTTATGCACGTCTCAGAAGGATCTCATTGACTGCCACAGTAAACAGTGTCTCAAGAAGGGGTGCTCCTGAGAACTCTAGAGACATCTCGACACCATAGGGAGAACAGACAACCCCAGAAAATCTGCACCCTGTTGATGTGCCTTACCTTGGAATATATGATAACCCATGTCCCCAATGTATCAGAGTTAGACTCATTTATAATTTTCCTATTTATGGTTCTTCTGTCCTATTTATTTGAACCTATAATAAGCACTACACCCATTACATATTTGTCCCAGAGACTTAAATCTTCTGGTTGTTCATATGCTGGGTGACCCCTGAATCTCACCAGAGTTGCAACCAACACTTACTCTCCAGTTCATTGAACTGACCCTGGACAATTAACAAAAGGATTATGATGGACAATGTCCATCCCCCAAAACAGAGAGTATCTACAAATGCAAGAAAGACAGTTCCATTTGTCTACCCCATGGGATCTATGCCTGCTCTCAATCAAAAGCAGAGTGGGCATCACCATCCTCAAATCCTCAAGATTGAAGAATGAACAAACATAAGGGGAGAATGCAACTATGGACTAAAGTAGATTTATTATTACTCTAGCAATGGAAGAACTTATAATATTCATTTAAAGATAGTGGTCACCATAGGTTCTAAGGGGAGGGAGAGGGAAGAATAGGTATAATATGGGGCATTTTTTGGACATTGGAATTGTTCTGCATGATATTGCAATGATGGTTACAAGCTGTTATACATTTTGTCAAAACCTATAATATTGTGTGGTGCAAAGTGTAAACCATAATGTAAACTATAGACCATGCTTAGCAGTAATGCTTCAATTTGAGTTCATCAATTGTAACAAATGTACCACACTAATGAAAGATGCTCTGTTAATGGGGGCAAAGGTGGGAGGGGAGGCAGTGGGGTATACAGTAATCCCCTATATTTTCAATGTAACATTTATGTAATCTAAAGCACCTTTAAAAATAGAGAAAAAATACTTAATAAAAAAATAAGATGCTTAGAATGATTAGTTATCAGAGATATGCAAATCAAAATCAAAACTGTGATTAGGTACCATTTTGCACCCACAAGGGAGCTATAATAATAAAAAAACCAGACAATAACAAGTCTTTCCCAGGATGTGGTGAATTTGGAGCCTTCACACATTGCTTGTGGGAACATAAAATGTTGCATGTGATTTAGAAAACAATCTGACCATTCCTAAAAATGTTAATTGTGAAGTTACCATATGATCCAGCAATTCCATCTCTAGGTACATACACAACAGAAATGAAAACATATGTCCACATAAAAACTGGTAAATGAATGTTTATTGCATTATTCACACTATCCAGTGCAGCATTGTTCATATTATCCCAAAATTATGACCAACCAAAATGTTTATCAACTCAGGAATGTATAAACAAAATGTGGTATGGTACATACATATAACGGAATGTCTTTCAGACCGAAAAAGGAATGAAGTACTGCTACATGTTACACTATGGATGAACCTTGAAAACATTATGCTAAGTGAAAGAAGCCAGACACAAAAGGACACATGCTGCTGTATGATTCCATTTTTATGAAATGCTCAAAAGAGGCAAATCTATAGAGGCAGAATATAGATTAGCCTTTTTCAGGGTTCTAGGGTGGATGAGAGCATGAGTATTGACTGCTAATGCATACATGGTTTCTTTTTGGGATAATGAAAATGTCCTGGAATTATATAGTATTTTGGTCGCACAATCTTCTGAATATATTATAACCACTGAAATGTACACTTTAACAGTCTAAATATTATGCTTATGTGAACTATATCTCAATAGTTTGTGGTCCTAGCAGAGGTTTAGACACATTGATCAAGAATACAGAATATGTAACCTAGAAACAGACCCATAAAAATTTGGCCATTTGATTTTTGACAAAGAAGTAAAAGCAATTCAATGGAGAAAGGAAAGTCTTTTCAAGGAATAGTACCAGAACAATTGAACATCCATTGGCCAAAAAGAAAAAGAACCTTGACCTAATTCCACCAGATTGCTAAAAGATTAACTGAAAATTGGCAGCAATGGCAGTGGCGGTGGTGGGACTAAACAGGTCACCGGCAGGTAATTTATGCATGGGGTTTGTAAGGAAGGGGGTGACTGTTGCTACTTGCATGGCCTCTCTGACAGTCCATGTGGCAGGGGGCTCTTAACCAGGGGTCCGTGAGCTTGAACTGAGCTTCAGAAAAGCATGATTCTTGTGGGGACATGTTGGTGCAGTTCTGATACATTAAATAGTACACAGTATAGTGTGGACTTAGTAAGGGGTCCGAGATTTTCACCTGACTGGCAAAGGGGTCCGTGGAACAAAGAAGGCTAAGAAGCCCTGCCATATGGGGTGGTGTGCAAGTGTTTTCAGAGAGGGTAATTTATTTATGGAGACAGCTGCAGATGTGAACATAGCAAGCCATTGAAGCAGGAAGAACAGCTGCTGCAGATCTAACTGCAAAATCGTTCCTTGCTGATTCCTCAAGTCTCTCATCAGTAGCTGAAATGAGTGCAGGTGAAGCTGAGTAAAGAATTTCAGACTTGTGAAGTGCAGGAGCAGACACAGAAGATTGGCTCAATGCCATTGAGTTTGTTCCTGGGCAGCCCTACTGTGACCCTACTGCCCCTTCCTGCACTGAAGCACCCCCACAGGGCTCAATGACCAAGAATCAGAGAAAGAACAAACCACTGTTGAAAGAAAGCAGCTTTGCCCTATGCTGCAGTGGAAGACTGAGGATATGGGGAGAACTGTTGTGTCTCCATGGAGAGTCATGTGACGTGTGAGCTGTAGGTGCTACATCCAAAGGATGCTGCCCAGAGATCACAGCACATAGCATCTTGCCTTTACAGGGAGCTCTCATTTGCTGTCCAGTGCAGTAAGAACATTGTTTGTGGAATCTGCATGGAGGTGGTCTATAAGAAAGCTAACTCCAGTGGGTGCCACTCTGGAATTCTCTCCAATCGCAACCACACCTACTGTCTCAAGTATTCGCAAGTGGAGTGCTAAGCAGTTTGAGAGGAAGATCACAAAGTCCTGCCCAGAATGCCAGATCACGTCGAACTTTGTCATTCCCAGTGAGTAATGGGTGAAGGAGAAAGAAGAGAAGCAGGACTGCATTCAGAAATACAAGGAGGCAATGAGCAGCCAGTTGTGTGGGTATTTTGATGACGAAGGTGGGAGCTGCCGATTTGGCGGGAACTGGTTTTACAAGCAAGGGTGCCCTAATGGCCGTAGAGAGAAGCCACAGAGCAGAAAGTGGGAACATCGAGCAGATACTGGGCTCAAGAAGGAACCACCTCTGGGAGCCCGTTGAGGAAAGAGAGAGCAGCAATCTTTTAACAGTGAAGAAGAGGTTGTCTCCTGAGCTGGGCGGGAGGCTGCTTATGCTTCCGGCTGCGGTGGAGACGAGGCCTGACAGGCTCTGAGTCCACATATCTTGAAGGTGTATGACACAGACCTTTTGGAAGCAGAGGTCATCAACAGAAAAGGCCTCTAAGAAGTATGTCTCAAGAGAACTTGCCAAAGAGATTCGTGTCGAAGCAGAACCATTTATAAAAGAGCTGAAAGCAGCAGAGGCAGAGTCTTCTGGTGGTGAAGAGGAAGATAAAGATGAGAATATTGCGGTGCTGCATCTGAAGATTGCCAGTGTACCTAAAGTTGAAACTGTGAAGTCTGACACAATAAGGATGATGACGACATTGATATTGATGCCATTTAAACTGATGGGTGCAACTTAGCTTAACAGTGCAATATTGCAAAATGTTCTGTTACCCACCAGAAGTGCAACACGTATGTGCAAAAGCTAAAATGGCTTAACAGCATGCTTCATTTTATACTAAAATTGTTTTACTGTTAGTGGTTTATAATTAATCCCAATGAGACATCTAGGGAGACCATACACGTCAATGGGCAAATGCAGTTTGCTTATTCAAAGCATGTTTCCTTTAGTAAAACTAGTGGTGGACACATATGGATCACATTCATACAGCTATTAAAAATAAAGATTTGTTTCTGGCCAAAAAATATTAGAGACATTGTTGCTGTCTCCATTAATCACTACTTCTTACTGACAATAATAAATAATGAATAATCAAAGGATACGATTAAGCACCGTATTAGACATGGCCCCACACACAATTACACACACCCCCACATACAGTGAAAATGTGTGGATAATTAGGACTTTGCGAATTATTAAACTAAAGAAAAGATTCTAATTCATAATTACTAAATTAAACATTTCATTCTTTGAATGTGAAGTTAGTTAAAATGATAATTTGTAATTCTTATGTATGGTTGCAAAACTGATGTAATAATGCATGACAAGGGTCATTGGAGATTGAGCCATTGCATTTGGAAACCAGCTGGCATCATAATATTTTCTGCCACAAAAATATTTTCACCCGTTGCCCACTGACACTGTCCCATTAAATTTAGCTTAAAATGAAATCAGTCAAAGAGGAGAAAAATACTCAGGCATCTACAGATCTTCAATGTGATATTATTTAAAATAACATAGAAAAATTGGAAGAAAACTTCCTTACAATAGGAAATTATAATTAATTGAAAAAAGTCTATTTTTCCCATTGATCCAAGTTACCTAGAAAAATTAGAACTCTCTAGCAGTCTGGAAATTTCTTGTGAAATTATTGCTAGTGAAAATAGAATATAAATTACATATAGCTATCACTTCAACTACTCAAGAAACATTTATTCATATGCAAAATAGCTGGCCAGGCACACACACAAATTATAACATGTATTATGGGAGTGGTATTGAAATTCATTTAATAGGGAAAAAGGAATAGAAGATAGAGTAATAGGAGGGGCTGCAGAGGGAGGGAAAGAAATCAGTCCTTAGGCAATGAGATGAGTGGCCACTGTTGCCAAGGAGACAGGTTACTAGGCTCCTGAAGTAGTGTAAATGAGAGATGATGAAATTTAAAACCAAGACAGAAGCTGTGAGGATAAAGGAAAAGGGAATATTGAGGCTGCTATTTTATTTTACTATATTTCGTTAGAAAAGAAGGGCCATATCAGAAATAAGCCCTTCAGAAAAAGAGCAGAAAATAAATATCCTTGGGCCTTCCGGATATTAGAATAATTTGAAATGAGAATATTAGGTACCATTTTTATTTACTTAATCAGTAAATTACCTCTTGACATCTTTTTATGCAGCTGAAGGAGTTGTTTCCACCAGTATCCTCATTCTAAAGAGGCGACAACTGATGTAGAGATAGTTAAGGACCTTGCCCCACATCACAGAGTCAGTCAACGGGAGACACAGAATTCCTGTCAAGAAAGTACTCTTAGAGCCTGGAGTATGCACCCAGAGCCTGGGCAAGGAAGGTGGGCATGTGTGGATATGGATCAAGCATTAAAGTCACACTTTCTCGCTTTGCTTCACGTTTTTGTTATCATGTTTCTAGCCTCTGTGCTCGTCCCCATATTGGTTACTTTGGTATTCCATATATTGATGTTTACAGCATTTGAGCCCCTGTTGAAGAAAAATAGTTAAATAGGCATTCAGGGATGAAGATTGAGAATTTCCTTCCAAATTAAAGAAATAACTTAGGGTTCTGGTCTACCCTGAAAGGCTTTGTTAGGGACAGAGAGAGAGGAGATTGGGAGTAAAGAGGTAGTGCTAAAGGAATATCAAAGGTGGATCTGATGAGAGTAAGAAGTCCAAGTTTCTGGATCTCTTTTCTGTGCATCACTGGATAGAGACTGGAGGGAAGGAGAGCAAACCTGGTGAATGTGCTACAAGACAAGCGTAGAAAAGCACCGGAAGCAGAAGCTGGACAGCAGTGAGGAATGTGTGATGAACAGTCAGTGAAAAAAAGCAAAAAGGGGAAAGGCACACAAAACAGACTTTGAAAAAACAACCACATGAGAATTCTCCAAAATCCAGAGTTCTTGGTTTAGAGGCATGGGATTTTAATAATGTTTTGTTTCTTTCTATATTTTCCAAATTTCACAATAATATATATTATTAATTAAATGAGTTAAAATGAGTTAAAACACAGTGAATTCACTTGCCCTATCCACTGGAATCTCACTGGGACCCATTTAGTAACACTGTCTTGGTCCCCACATGCACCCAGGGGCTTACTTGCTTCTCTTTAAAAAGTTAAATAATTCGTTGCATTAACTCATGTCAGGGTCTTTTCCCAAGACAGTGACCCTGAAGACCTGAATATTGCCCAAATTGTGCACTGCTGGCTTGAGTCTATATCTGAGCTGGCAGTGTAACGTAGAGAAGGGCAACTCCATATAAATCCGTAGAATAAATCACAGTGAGGAGCTGATGTGATTCACAAATACTGCTCAAGAAAGAGCAGTAAGATTAATAGGCAAAAAAGAGAGAGGACAGATTATTTGACACACATGTGCTCAACAAGTAGTCACTGTCCTGACTCTATCAATAAGGAAATGACAAGCAAAGGCAAGAACGTCCCCTTTACACTTAGACAGAGAGAATATACATTATGAGATAGTCGCACTGGTAATCAAACTATATTTAAATGTAAAAGATAAGCTATCACTATGCTATCTCCATGTGTCCATGGAGAAATGGGCATTAGTGGACCACTGGGATGCTGCAAATGTATGAGAAGGCAATTTGTCAGTGTGTAAAAAACATGATCTAATCATATATGTTAATACAGAGGTTTCATTTCTAGAAATATGTTGAATAAGTATTAAAATATTTGCATAAAGATGATATTATAGCAATTAATGAAAATAAAAACTGAAAAAATCCTAAATATCTACCCATAAGAAATGTACTATGTCCAATCAATGTAATAGAATATTGAATATCCCTTAAAGTGTATGAGATATTAACATGGAAAGATACTCTTATAATTAAAAGTAGTATAAAACACGTAAATAAATTATCCCATTTTTTTTTCACAAAATATACATGCATACAAAATTGTTGGAAAATATAAACTAAACTGCAGTTATACTGAAGGGGAATAGAATCACTGGAAGATTTTTTTCTTTATTTACTTCTGTGTTGTCTCCATTGTTTTAAATTTTAAATTAATAAATTTAACGTTTATAAGAAAAAACAATGTATTACATTGAAAAAAGATAATCACTCATAAAAATTGGCAAATGGGAACAATTCAGAGCAGAAATATAAATGACAAGTTTAAGGAAAGATGTTTGACCTTACAAGTAATTAAAAAATTCAGAATCACGGAGTGGTATTCCATTTCCACATATCCAATTGTCAAATGTTTTAAAAAATAAATGTACTGCAAAGTTGGTGCAACAATATGATGTCTTTTGCACCAAAAGGAATCAATTAGGTAAGCCCTGAAAATGCCATACTGATTTTCTGAGAAATTCCACATTCAAGAATCAGCCATGAGGAAACAATGAGCTATTAGACAAAATTTTCTTTACAAAGATGTATATTATTGTGTTGTTTGACAACCACCTAAATTTTGTAACAAAAGAAGAGAGGAAAGAAAATGGACTAAAACAGAATGTATTATACAATTGAAATGATGTTTTTGTAGAATTTTTTGAATTGGCAAGGTCTAGCAATTTAGACAGCATCAGTGTTTGACATACTAAACATAGGACAATGGTGAATAGGGCTTGAGAGAGCTGTGTAGAGCCATCAAGGTGGAAATAACCAACTCCCTTTTAGCTACTTTAGGGTCCACGGGAGGCAGAGATTCTTTACTAACATAAACAATTCACCTAAGAATCCCTTGTTATGTGACTAATACAGTTGGTGTACCCTTTGCACCGTCCATCTACATCAAAGCCCTAAAAGAGTCATTAGTTCTACTTTCAGAAGCAGAACTTTAGAAGAATAGGAAGAACTAAATTAAACGACATTTGGTGGCCTTACTTTAGAGTCTAACTACTCCCCACTATTGGGGACTATTTCAGAATTAAAGACTTTAAAGTAAGAGAATGTATAACTACATTTTTGTTCATAAAAATATATTTCTACTAGAAAGGCAGAAAGCAAACTCATTATTACTTTAAAAAGTTTCCTCTGAGGTGGTTGTTCATTTGGTAACATTTCTCCTTAGGTGACTAGCAGCAAGTAACATGGAGAAACTGGAATTTCCAAACTTGATAAACTAATTCTGATCTATTATCCATATAATGACTTCAACTAACAGAATAAAAAATAATGGTAGATGGGTTGATGAGATATCCGTTTCTCTGCATAAGAACATTTGATGGAGAGTGATGAATGAAGGGTGAATGATGCTATTCTTCAGTTGGCTTTGAATTCCAAAACAAAGTATGAGACTTAAAGCTCTCAGAGTTTGCATTCTAGGTGGGAGTCAACACAGAATTTAAGAATGATAGGATAGTTGGCCTTCTCAGAAGCTCCATAGGAGTTTAAGATGTCCAGAAAAACTTTATTAAAAAAGTTTCTTCTTTCTGTAAAAATATTAGATTAGATGCACATAAACAACAACTAAATATTTTATATAGCTTCAGCTTGGGTTTGAGTCAGTGGTGAAATAATTGAGAAACAAAAGAGCCAAAGTTTTCAATGGCTTTAGTATATCCATGTGAGGAAACTACTCAAGGTTAAGGAAAAACTCTTTGGAAAGATTATTAAAATTGATATTACTCAAGCCTCACCTAGACTGGGGAAAAGGTCTTTTCTTATCATCCATACTGGAAAACCTCATGGTTAATGGAACATCGGGTATAGTAAAAGGAAGGGTTTTCCTAAGTGTTGGGGAACAATTAGCCATTGACTGAGCACTGATCTCATCCCACCTAATGAATTAAAAAGTGTCAAAAACTTAACTGAATCCTAGAATATCTAAATCAAGAATAAAGAGGTAGAAATATAGTGGCCCCCAAAAGATAACATTCACAATGTCTGACATCCAACTAGGCATACAAAGAAGCTGAAAAATAAAACACATAAAGAGGAGGAAAGTCAATTGTAATTGTTCTAGAACTGAAACAGATATTAGAATCATCAGAAAATAACTATATAAAAGTTATTATAACTGTATTCAAAATTTAGGAAGAGAAATTAAAGGTGTTAAAAGGATCCAAAGCAAAGTTCTAGAAATTAGAATTACAATGTGTGAGATGGAAAACATTCTCGATGGGATCAATGACAAATTTGTCATAGCATAAATATTAGTGAACTTAAAACATAGCAACACAAAGTATTCATAAATGAACACTGAGAGAGAAGAAAAAACAGTAAACAGAACATCGGTGACCACTTCCAGCAGCACAATGTACATGCAATTGGTGTACCCCCCCCAAAATGAAGCCATAATGGCCCAAATTTTCAAAATTTGATGATAAATGTGTACTTACAGATCCAAGAAGTTTAAAGAATCCCAAGGAACACAAGGAAACCTACATCAAATCACCTCATAACCAAAATATCCAAAACCAGGACCCATCACATACAAAGAAACAAAGATAACGATGAGAACAGATTTCTCATTGGAAACACTGCAGTTGAAAAGGAAGTGGAGTAACATCTTTAAAGTAGTGAAAAAAAAAAGAAATCTATAAACATAGCATAGTATATATAATGGGAAATGTCTTTCAAAACAAACGTTAGTGGGGATCGGGTGTAGCTCAGTTGTTGAGTACCTGCTTCCCATGTATAACGTCCTGGTACCTATTTTAAAAAGTGAGGTAGTGGATTGTGGGAATATGGTGAAGTAGGGATCTTCAGGACTCAGTTCTTCCACAAAAACAACTATTAAACAGGCAGGAATTGTCTGAAACAACTATTTTGAAACTCCAGAGGTCAGAAAAACACTGTACAGCATCCAAGGAAAAGCAAGAGGAGGATGGTGATGAATATGTAAAGAAGAGTAAATTACTCTCTCCATGTGGCAGTGACTGGTGTCCATCTTCCAACTCTTGTGGCTGGCTGTTGGTGACAGAAAGGTACATAAAAATCATTTTCCCCAAGAACAAGGGTGGGCATGCCTGATCACTGATTATGGCTTTTGATTAGTGATTTTGGATTGCTGAGGGCCCAGCTCTGGAGGCAGCTATTCTTTCAACCCCTACCAGACAAGGGTAGGGGCTGCCATTTTTCAACTCCAACATAGTGGTGGTGGAGACTTGAAGAAGCTGCACTTCTTTAGGGCTTCAGGGAACAGTTAGCTGGAAGACTACATTTGCTGGGCAGCCAGAAAAGCTCATCCTTGGGAAGCCATTGGAGGAGCTCTTGGTGTCCTTCCTAACCCCCTCCACAGGGCATTTTGGAGCCAGTATGCACCATTTTCATCCATCCCTGGCCCTATTTCATCTGGTAAAGAAAGACTTGGGAAACTCTTCTCCATTGTGCCCTCCTCCCAGAATTTTCCCTCCAAGCAAAAACAGCTTGAGAAAACAAAAGGAGTGTAAAAAACAATAGAGGCAGACAATCTGAGACAAAGGCTTTCCAGCTTCAAACACCCAGGAAATGGAAGTCTGTCTCCTGGAAAACAGAGGGGACAACTAAACTCCTGTAAACAGGGAAAATCCAAAACGTATACCAAGCAAAATCAGAAGATAAGACAGAAGCCAGAAAGACAGGAAAACCCTGCATTCAGGAGGACTGAAGCTCAAGAAAATCTCTGTCTTATCATCAGCTGGTTAAAAAAACCAAGATACAGAAGTACCAAGGAATAAATCCAAGTGTTAATATTTTAAAATATTAAAATTTACAGTGTGCAACAAAATAATACAATACAAACAAAGTAACAAGAAATGATGGCCCATCCAATGGAAGAGGAAAACCAAAAAATCCAAAAAACACCAGTGATGATGATGAGAATGTGGACATACCAAAGAAAGCCTGTAAAAATATAATCTTAAAAATGCTCAAGGAGATGAAAGGAAATGCACAGAAAGAACTAAAGGATATCAAGAAAACAACAAATCAGCAATATGAGAGTATTAGTAAAGAGATAAAAATTTTAAAAAGGAACTAAACAGAACTACTAGAGTTTTTTGACCAAAATAACTGAAATGAAAAATGTCCAGGAAGGTTTCAAGAACAGATTGGAGCTAGTAGAAGAAAGAATCACTGAATTTGAAGACAAGACACCTAAGAGGAGCAGAAAGAAAAAACAAATATGAAAAGTGAAAAGAGCCCAGGACACCTCTGGGACACCATGAAGCAAACCAATATGTGCATTATGGTAGAAGGAGAAGGAGCAGAAAGAATATTCAAAAGAATAATATTGCAGAAGTTCCCAAATGTAGCAGAAAGAATATTCAAAGACATAATACTGCAGAACTTCCCAAATCTAGCAAAAGATGTGAATATGTACCTCCAAGAAGCCCAGAAGACACCAAACAGGATAAACAGAATGAAAAATACACCCTGTCATGTATTGATTGCACTATCAAATGCAAAGGACAAGGAGAGAGTTCTGAAAGCTGTAGGAGAAAAGCAACATGTTATGTACAAGGGAGTCCCAATGAGATTGATTACCGATTTTTCATCAGAAACCATGGAAGCAGGAAGGCAGTGGGTTGAAATACATTAAGTGTTGAAAGAAAACACTGCCACTCAAGAATATCATATCTAGTGAGACTAATTTGAAAAATGAGGGAGAGATTAAGACACTCTCACATAAACAAAAGCTGAGGGAGTACATCACCATTAGACCTGCCGTACAAGTAATGTGAAAGGTAATTCTTCAGATTGAAAGGAAAGTTCACTAGACAGTGGTTCAAAGCAGCATAAAGAAATAAAGACTGACACCAAAGGTGCTAATCTGGGTAATTATAAATGCCATTATTATTGTATTGTACTGTTTAGTATATAAATCCACTTTTCACTTCTTACAGGTGCTAAAATACAAATACATAAAAAGTACTGTTAAATCTATGCTTTGCACATACAATGTACAAAGATATAAGTGGTCACAAGTACAAAAATGGTGGGGGGACAGAGGAGTATAGGAAAAGAATATGTAAATCCTATTTAAGTTAAGCTGGTATCAGACCAAATATGGTTGTTAAATATAAATATTTAGGATGTTAAATTTTAACCTCATGGTCACAACAAAAAAAAAAAAGATGAAAAAAAAAAAAAAAAAAAA